>CM060123.1:11292899-11497899 GCA_030522415.1 Channallabes apus
ACACTAAAGAATCACAATACATCACTGAATCGATTTTGCTCCCCATCTTTAGTGTTAGTTATGGTAATGTTAATGAAAGTTGTGGTAATGAAAGATTTTGGGGCAATAAACATTAATATTGAACGCTTTTATAAAGTCAAAAGTGTTCCGGAATTAATATATAAGTAGGTACACTTTCCTTTGAGCACTCAGACAACTTTTTTAAAAGGAATGGTTTGTGTTTATGCTTTACCAAAAAATATTCCTCATTTTCTATTAAACATACATAGATAGATACAACAAAATCCCTACACTTAGTGTTGCACTAAATTATCCTTATGCTAAAATGTTCTTGTGAGTTCTACTCAGAACCTCTTAGGTTTGGAACACAGTTCTAGGGTTTTGCATAAACAATTCTCCACAAGGACTATCGTAACACTTTTAATAGGTTTAAGGTTTAACATCTTTAGTTTCATTATTTCTTTTTCCTTCTTTTTGCTTTTAGAATAGCTTTTTAAATTAAAGTAACCAAGGTAATGCACCACTGTTAACATTAGACATTAAAAACATGATAAAACTACATAAAATAGCTTTAGTAAATGTCTTACATGTCTTTCTAAAAGTCAGACCATCCAAACAACTGTTTTTAACTGTGTTAACTGGGGCTGCATCCAAGTTGTCTGAATAGCCGTGATTAAAACAGAGGCGCTGTATGGAAAATCTGTGTTTAAACATGCTTTATAGGCAAGGATGGTTTTGTTTTAACACAGGAAATAGAAGAAGAGCCTCCTCTGGGCCAACTGTTGCCATTAATGTCAGGCCTTTGTAATGAGTGAGTCAGGAAATTCCAAATCTGGTTGCCATTAACATCAAATAAATGGAAATTTTTATCATAAAATGTTATTTGCGAAACCAAATGACATGACATCTGCCAAAACAAACAAATGTGTCCCTTTGCTGAAAAAGGTCAACAAATTGTATATTAACAGACCTGTATACATACAGTACAGTAGATCTTGCATATCACCAAAATGAGAATGGGTTCCCTGGTGAGTCTGGTATCTCTTAAGGCTTTTTTCTTATTGCCATCTCAGGGAGGTTTTCCTTGCTATCACATGGTTTGCTCATCACAGACAATCTGATTATTCTGATTTACGTATATATAATTTCTCATAGATTTCAAACTTATTTCTCAAATTTTCTTTTGATTCTGTTAACCTACTTTGTGACAATGACCATTTTTAACAGTGCTATATAAATAAAATGTAATTAATTTGAAACGGCATGGTTTAGTGGTTAGCACTGTCACCTTGCACCAGTTCTAGGTTCGATTCTTGCTACAGGTCTCTGTGTGTGGAGTTTGCATGTTTTCCTTGTGCTGTGTAGTGTACTGTATGTGTGAGCTCTGCGATGGATTGTCCTCCCATCCAGGTGTACACCGCCTTGTGCCCTAAGTCTCCTGTGATATGCTTCAGGCCCCCTGTGAGCCTGTTTACAGAATAAAGCAATATACTGTAGATGATGAGTGAGTGAATGAATTAAACATATAATAAAAAATATCTTTTGCAAGGGAATGCATGTACAGTAAGCATGCTTTGACAGTTGAGGTGTCTAAAATTCAATTGGTTCTATTGGCAGGGAGAGTAAATATTCTATTGTTTTTAAATTAGCTTATGGAATATTTGCAACCAAAAGTAAAAAGTAAAAGTAACACTAAATTGTGAATTTAAAATTAATCTATTAATGTAAAGGAGACATTTTCAATTCTGAGCTTTTCGATTTTGTACCCAGCCCACCTCAAATTAGAGATGCAATCATACAGTGCAATAAATTCAAATTTATTCAAATTAATTTAAACAATAAAGTGTATGTTTCCTATTTTGGAAAAAAAAAGTTTATACCTATCAATAAATTAATCATTTTGTAATTGATATGGTTGAAGGTATCCAAGATGATATTTAAATGTAATTGATTCATGGTGATGTTAACAGCCAGCGAGGGTATGAGAGAGTTCAGGGTTGTCTAACAGGCACCCGTTCAAAAATTAGTGAGTTATTTACATTTAGGCATTTGGCAGACGCTCTTATCCAGAGCGACTTACATTCTTATCTCATTACACATCTGAGCAATTGAGGGTTAAGGGCCTTGCTCAAGGGTGGTTGTGGGATTTGAACCTGGGATCTACCGAACGGTAGTCCAATGCCGTAACCACTGAGCTACCCCTGGCATGCCTTTCAGTACTCGCTGTGAGAACTCACCTTTTGAGAACTCAAAATACTCATTTGAGTATTATTGACTTTGTTCAAGAAGGAATTAAGGAAAATTACAAAATTATAATTATATGTAGAACAGTCCAAAAAGTAATATTGTCTATACTATTTAGTCCAGGAAGTAACGGGAAATGGTCTTTCATTATTGTCAGTTTTTTCTTTTTCTTTTTTGCGCATCTGTGGCATAGAAACGGGTCACTGTGTCAAACTATACAGTGCTTAAAAAAAATCTTAAAGCATTAAAACAATAATAAAGTATCTTAATCTTAAAAAAAAAGAATATATGAAAGTTTTTTTTGTAATTTTATTTAAAAGGTTAACCTCATACATTCTAGATTCAGTACATAGCATGTGAAATATTTCAAGCCTTTTGTGTTTACCTTTGATAATTAAGGCTTAAAATAAAAAAAAGTCAATAAAGAAAATAAAAATATTCAAATAATACATCTCAAAATATTCAAATAATTTCTATTTCGAATTTAAATTAATGTACTATTCATATAGTATAAATAACATGTGTCTCTCTTTCTGGCTCAGTACATGCATGAAGAAGACTGTTAACATTTGTCCAGAAGATAATCATCAACACCCTCCCCAAGGAAGACAAAGAAGTTTTGCTGTATTAAAGCATAATTCAAGGAAAGTTGATTGGAAGGGAAAAGCCACAGGGAATGACTGCAGCCTTAAGAAGATTGTCAGGCAACGCTGATTCAAGAACTTGCAACAGCTTTAATGAATGGAGTGATGCTGGAGTCTGTACATCAAGAGCCACTACGCATAGACCTAGGCACTTTTCATTATACACACTTCAACATGAAAAATAAATGCCTCTCCTCTGACGGTCACATGACAGCATCAACGATGGTGCTACTACTGACATCCTTAGAGGAAACATAATATTACACAATTGCTGACATGAGTCAATTTGAGTTTTAAAAAAATACATAAATAACTGCTGAAGTGTGTATACATTTTTTGAAGTTCACACTATCAGTAAATGAATGCAATTCCACTGTGTTACATTCACAACAAAACTAATTTCATCATTCAGAATTTAGCGGATTACTTGTAGATTTTGCAGAGAGGTTGCTATCTCTCAATCACATTGAATTTGTTTACCTTGGACCTTGACCGCTCCAATATGGCGGACATGAACGCGCATAAAGGCTGCTTCATCCTTTATTTATTTTATTTTTATTTTATTTTAGAATCACTCTTAAATCACGTTCATGTGTTTAAATGAATACTGAAATTAAAGCAAGGTCACTGTTTCGCTGAACGCCGGAATCTTGGCTGCTAGACATAGCTGAGGTGTCAGTGAGGCGGGTTCTCGGCATCCGGTCACGTGACTGCAAACAGTATACCCGGAAGTACGGGTTTCGTACAAGCAGGAAGTTAGAGTTCTGTTGCGTGGGTTTATGTATTAGGACAATATTAAATTCTAATTTCAACACTAGTGCTTTATATACGTCAATGAAATCCTATTTTCATGTACAAAAAAATCATTAAGTCAGAGTTTGCATGAAAATAGCAACAGTATAGTGCAGCTAATTTCTCTCCACACATACAGTATTGCTGTTCACAAGGTCCATCTGCACTGTAATGACGCGTGGTGTGTCTTCGCTACTAAACTTTACACAAGTTTAAAGGGAAACGCAGCAGAATTACTCGTGACTGGTTGTAAGCCATTACTAACAACCTGAGCAACATTTCTAAAGCAAGCGAAAGGTGTAAAGATGAGAAGTAAGAGTGTTGTAAACGCGCTTTTAAGCTCCGTACGAGGGATTTCTTCTAGCCTTCGAGTGAATTCTCCACAAAGTCCTGTCAGCGCCTCGCACGCGCGCGGAGGTAATGTTCAGTATATTTTTTTTACAATGTCATTTGGTTGTATTTTTCAGGTTCACACCACGTGACGCAGTTCAATGTATTCAGCATTTATTTATTTTGCCTCGAATGTGCTAGCTAGTAGCTTTTAACACAGGTTAATGACGCTGTTTCAACAGAAGGGATTAAACGAAGGGAACCAGAGGAAGATGAACTGCGTCCTCTCTACATGGACTTCCAGGCAACAACACCAATGGCAAGTATCTAAAGGACACCACATGGTGTGATGATAAGCAATGACTAGTAACTTTTTATCAGACACTGAAATTCTGTGTATAAATGTCCACTCACTGCGGGACATCTTTGTCTCGGCCAAAATATTAGTGCTGATTTCAAGTAACTTTTTTTTTAATGTTATACATGTAATACAGAAAATGTGTGGGTCAAAGAAGCTACTTTAGAAGTTTATGCAACATGGAAGTGATCAATCTTGCTTCCTTAAAATTTTCAAGTTGCTAACTTCAGCTGTTTTGCAGAGTTGTTTGTATATGTGCCTCAAAAATGGCAGTTTTTCCCCCCAGCATTATACTGTCGCTTCAAACAACAATAATAATTTAAGTGCAAATTCTTATTTCTTCATAAGTATTGATACAAATATTTGTATAAGTCTCTAGAAGAATATGATCTGTTCAGTTCAGCCTTTATTCGTCGAAGTGAAATTTTTATTCTTTATGTATCCCAGCTTTTTGTTAGTAGACTCAGCCATTATATGGCGTCCCTGGAGCAGACAGGGTTAAGGTGCCTTGCTCAAGGGTCCAACGGCGGCAACCTGGTGCAACTGGGTCGCAAACCACCGAAGTTCTGATCAGTAATGCAGAGCCTTAACACACTGAGCCACCACCACCCATTAAGCATTCTGTGCACAATTAAGGTTTTTTCCCCCCATAAAATATCTGTAGTGTCCGTAACCATGTCAAATTTCTATTGCAATATCATTGCATTTTAAAATGATAGACGTTTTTCAGGTTTATGTTTTTTCATGTAAAATCTAAATGGGCAAAGTTTCATCTGAATGACAATTAAGATCATTGAAAGATTTAAATTCAAAACGGTCACTAACATTACATAAAAATGCATGATATTCTGTTAATCAAATGTGTTTCTTTTTATCTAATGAAAATATAACTGTTTATGCATATTTACAAAAACCGAAGCATGGGTATTATGAAAAATGATGTTATTTGATCCTATCTGAAAATTCACCTTTTCACTTAGATGAGACACTTTTTAGCCTTTAACTTTTTAGATACCATGTTTTGCTCATCGCACACCTGACATGGGTTCTAAGAAACACCACAGTGATCTTTACACAAGTCTGGAAGTGCTATGTTTTCTTTTTTGTCTTTTTGTATTGATTGATGTATATGTTTCTTTACAGGATCCAAGGGTTCTGGATGCCATGCTCCCTTACTTAGTGAACCAGTATGGCAATCCACACTCCAGGACTCATGCTTACGGGTGGGAAAGTGAGAGTGCAGTGGAAAAAGCAAGAAAAGTACATATGCCCCCCCCCCCCCCCCACACACACACACACACACACACACACACTGTTTTATTTGACATGTTTGTACAGTAGGTAGTTGATATATTTTTTAAATTTAGAGGGTGTGTGTCACCTTGCACCTCCAGGCTCCGGGTTCCCGCCTTGAGTCTGTGTGCATGGAGTTTGCATGTTCTCTCCCATGCTTGATGGGTTTCCTCTGGGTACTCTTGTTTTCCTCCCACAGTCTAAAGACTTGAAATTTAGGCTAATTAGCGTTCCCAAATTTCTATGTAGTGTGTAAATGAGCATGTGAGTGTGCCCTGTAATGGATTGTCCATGGTGTACCATGCCTCATGCCATACAGTAAGTCTCCTGGGATAGCCTTCCCGCGGTCCTGTATACAAGATAAAGTGGTATAGATGTGTGAGCGAGAGGTACAGTCACACTGCAGCAAGACACCACTTTCTTTTTCTGGCACATTTTGAAACAGCATCATGGTTCTAGGAGTGTGATAAGGAAATTCCCCATCACATGATATTCAACAATTTAATTGCAGGCTGCTAATATCGGCTTTCATTATTTTAGTAACATGCGGTATGTAGGTTATAAGTGTTAAACAAACAAACAAACAAAAACAAAGGAGTACTCCTTGCACTGACTTATCAGTCTGTTCTTTTGTTGTAGGAAAATAATCCATTCTGGAGTAATGAGATGTAAAGTAGGATGGTTTATACACGTCACCTGATTTTGAGTGCAGCGACAGTGGTAGCATGAATGTCATTGTTCACACACTTGCTTGCTTACTTGTTTTATGTACATCTGGAAGAAAAAAATGTATACACACCTCAGGAAAAGAAAGAAAGAAAAAGACTTGTACATATTTAGCAATAGCATAGTAGTATATATATTGATATATATGATAATATTATGATGATAATACCACATATATTGTAAAAATATTTATAGAGGATGACATTGTGCTTTGTAACGAGAGCAGGGAACAGGTGGAGGAAAATTTGGAGAGGTGGAGGTACGCTCTGGAAAGCAGAGGTATGAAGGTTAGCCGCAGCAAGCCGGAATTCATGTGTGTGAATGAGAGGGACCCAAGAGGAACAGTGAGGCTACAGGGAGCAGAGGTAAAGAAGGTGCAGGATTTTAAGTACTTCGAGTCAATGGTCCAGAGCAAAGGAAAGTGTTCAAAGGAGGTGAAGAGGCAAATTGGAATGGGTGGAGAAAAGTTTCAGGTGTGTTGTGCGATAAATGAGTATCAGCCAGAATGAAAGGAAAGGTGTACAGGACAGTGGTGAGACCAGCGATGCTCTACGGCTTAGAGACAGTGGCACTGAAGAAAAGACACGAGGCAGAGTTGGAAGTAGCAGAGCCGAAGATGTTGAGGTTCTCTTTGGGAGTGACAAGGATGGATAGAATCAAGAATGAGTTCATCAGAGGGACGACCCATGTTAGATGTTTTGGAGATAAAGTCAGAGAGGCCAGATTGAGGTGGTTTGGACATGTTCAGAGGAGAGATTTGAGGAAGTTAGTTGATGTGAGAGAAGAGAATGCAGAGGATAGGGTTAGATGCAGGCAGATGATTCGCTGTGGCGACCCCTGAAAGGGAACAGCCGAAAGACAAAGAAGAAGATAATGTAAAAATATTTACGTTAAGTTTTTCTTTTCCTGAAGCGTGTATACGTTTATTTTTTTTAAGCTGACTGAGTACATATATATCCTTGTATTATCCTCATTTGAGGACTGTTATAATTCTTATACAACTTTATAAAATTGGGTATAATTCTTTTGCCAAACTTCGTCTTGGTTTTAGATCTTGATTTAATGTATAGAAAGAGTAAATAAAAGGAGTTAGTATGAGTAAATATAAGGAATATAAATAAAAGTAAATAAAAGGAGTTATAGAAATTGCGATGTACAGTACACAACAGTCCGGGTCTTAGGAAGTTAATAGATGGCACACCCTTGAGTCAGCTTTCCATAAAATATTGATATCTACCTGGATAGCTAGATGGATAGAGGAACGGATGGTTTGAAAGAAAGAAATTGTATTGATTTTAAGTGAAATTGCAGTGTTACATTAGTGGTAAAAGATAGCCTTTCATATATAAACAACACATTTTGTAGTTTTAAGAAGGAGGGGAGCTTGTTTTTGTATGACACTATTAGGAACACAGGTTAGTATTGGCCTTCAATAACCATCTGGAAGAGTTCATAAGCAGTGTTTCCTCTATAATAGTTCAAGCATGGTGGGCCACCATGCCTACACAGCAGGCTTTTTATTAATTAATTTATAAATTTTTATATTTTTTTAATGAATCCAATATACAGTATCAGTTGAACGTTTAGTAACTAAATTGTAATGCTAAATAACTTAAATAACTATTAAATAAATGACTTCCCTTTTGTCGTGGTACACTACAGCTGAGCGTGTGTACAGTTTTGCATGGATCTGATCTGGAAAAATTAACAGACACTTTAGAGCTCTGTAAGACTTTGTATTAACTTGCTTAAATAACTTGCTTATTAATTCGTGAGTTAAAATAAAAATTGAATTAAAATTTTTTGAAGTACTATTGTTTATTTCTCCTCCAGCAAGTAGCAGATCTTATTGGTGCTGACCCACGTGAAATTGTGTTTACCAGTGGAGCCACGGAGTCCAACAATATGTCCATCAAAGTAAGTGCTCACAGCTTAATGCAGTTTTTCTTAACTTTCCAGTACTGTGTAGTGTCACTTAAAAAAAAAAAAGTTCATATTATGCAGAGAAATTATTTTCAACCTGCTTAATTGACCTCAGGGTGTGGCCCGTTTTTATAAAGCCAAGAAGAATCGCATCATCACTACACAGACAGAACACAAGTGTGTGCTTGACTCCTGTCGTGTCCTTGAGGCTGAGGGATTTAAAGTAACCTACCTGCCTGTTAAAAACAATGGCTTGATTGACCTCCAGGTACGATGCATAACAGATTTGTCTTTTTATTTCTATTGTTAATTTTGTTGTCTTATTGCATCATGCTTTTTTTCTCAGCAATTAGAGAAAACAATACATTCTGATACAAGCTTAGTTTCTGTGATGACTGTTAACAATGAGATTGGAGTCAAGCAACCAATCAAAGAAATAGGTAATTGCACTTATTTTTTTTTAAATAAGGACTAATTACTCATTTAAACCCTAAAGCCTTTCTTTTTCCCACATATTATAACCATTCTTCTCCTGTAACTATTTTATTGGATCTCATGTGATTCAGTCCTAGTCCACACAATTTTTGCCAAGCATACTTTATATATATATAAATTACAACTGAAACTGTGCAGTCAATTCATTGTTTTTCTGTTTGGTTAATATTCCCTCTCATAGGTCAGATCTGTAGAGCCAAGAATGTGTTTTTTCACACTGACGCAGCTCAAGCGATTGGAAAAATCCCCATCGATGTCTCTACCTTAAAAGTGGATTTAATGTCCATCAGTGGGCACAAAATATATGGCCCTAAAGGTATAATGTATCTACTACTTACAACTTTTGATTGAAAGACAGTAGAGCTGTGAATCGCAGGCTGTTGATTCAGTTCAATTTGTTTAAATTGCACAGCTCTAAAAGAAACACAACAAAGATTGTAGGTTAAGCTGAGACCTTGTGTATTTTAGAATATTTACGTGGTGATTTTTGTAAATTACCAGGTGTTGGAGCTCTGTATGTGAGGAGGAGGCCCAGGGTTCGTATCGAGCCATTACAGAGTGGAGGGGGTCAGGAGAGAGGTCTGCGCTCAGGCACTGTACCCACTCCTCTGGTTGTGGGTCTTGGCGCTGCCTGTGAGATTTCCCAGCAAGAAATAGAGGTAGAGGTTAAGATAATCCTGAGCAGTTTTTTTGTGTTCAGTGAAAACTGAACAGTGCAGGCGTAATATACACGACAATGTATAAACTTGAAAAAATTACTCTTTACAGTATGACCATGCAAGAGTCTCCATGCTAGCTAATCGCCTCGCACAGAAGATAATGTCCGAGGTTCCTGATGTTGTGATGAACGGAGATCCTGAAGAGAGATATCCAGGTGAAGCACTGACCTCTGAAACTGACCTCTCTCAAATACCTAAGCATGAAAAATTTGCACCACCCAGCATAAATGCATAGCACCACCCAGTCAAAAAAGTGCCAAGAATTAAAGGTTACATCATATCAGTTGCATGTTGTGCACAAGTGTTGATTGGACAATGTGCACAGTTTAAAAATAATTCGGTACAAAAAGCCTGCAACACATTCCAGCTGCTCATAATTGAAACCATGAAGCCTTTAAATGTGCCCCTATTATGCCATTTTAAAGGTTGCTAATATTGCTTTATGAGTCTCTTAAAACAGGTTTACATGTATGCAAGGTCAAAAAACACTTTAGTTTTCTCCAAAAATAGATTAAATTTTACCCCATTTCTAAATGATTCGTAAACGACTCGTGTGAAGCAGTTCGAAGATTCAGTCTGTCTAAACCCCTCCTTTCCGTGAGCTCTCACTGCTGTGATTGGTCATATGGCACGGCCCTTTATGATTGTAGCGGTAGACCAGTGTGTGTCGGAAAACGAAACGTCCATTACCATAACTGAATGACGGCCCTGGAGCCCCGTCAATACATAGAAAAGATGACGTCGGTTTTACCGTATCAATTCGAGAAGGAGTCTGACGATGAAACAGTTGAAGTGGCACATCGACAAGAAACTGTTTCGCAAGCACGCCTGGAGCAGGACGTTTCTCAGTGCAAGTGTCGTATGTTAACAAGAGTGTGGTAACGTTAATTGTAAGATTGCGGGCAAGTTGTTCGCGACGTAGAACGTGGGCGGACATTATGCAAGTATGTTACGTAGGACGTGGATCTGTAACGGAGAAAGATTAGAATTGCGACTCGTTTAGGCGAATGTGAGCCTACTCCTTTTTTTTTTTTTTTTTTTTTTTTTTAAGAGACAAAAACTTCATTTATCGTGCACTGTCGGCGTCACAACTTTGCAGATAGTTTATGTTCACATACAGCTACATGACACACTGCATGAAAGATCATATTTGAAAACACACAATAGGGGCACTTTAACAGACAGCAAATTTAGTTTGAGGAAATTATTGATTGTTGATGACATTCATATGCATAAACTTGTACAAAATATAAAGTTTCGAATTAAATACAGTCAGAAAGATCCAAGCAAAAAGGTTTACATTTAAATTAAGCATTCAAATTCACACCCTAAACTTAATATGTTAATTTCTTTTTCTGGTTTTAATGTATGCTTGCAACAGACCCTTGCTATTTATATGTCTAGATATTTTAAATAACTTGGAACCTGGTAGCATTTGTGAATGACCACACAATTGTTAGGTGAGCAAAAAACGTATAGGAACAGATAATCTTACGGTAAATCAATATAAGGTATTTCCCAAAGTATTGGAACATAGACACAGCTTGTTCATATCGTCTCTGTACCATCACAAAGCAGCCAAGATGTGATTGAAGTTTGACTTAAGGGGTTTAACACAACAGTGGGTAGGATTCTTTGCCCATTCATTGTGTAACTCAGTCATGCTTTGGTGTGAATAACAGCATAACCACTTATTTTTACACCTGAAAGTCAATTATTTTGTGTGGTTGCCAGCTGGAAAGGCTAATTCGGACTTTCTGCTGAGTGTGAAAATTTCTGTAAGTGTCCTTTCATTGTCTTTGACAGTTCTATGCCCACATCTACCAGAGTGACCTTAACTTGGCTAGATGTTGTGAAGTATTTTTTTTTTCTTCAACAACAAAAGAATTCCTGTGATCATCCACTATAATTGTCTTCACACCTTTTGGTGTTTCTGAGCTCGTCAGTACATTTCTTCTTCTTTTTTTCTTTTCTTTTTTTTTTTTAGAATGAAATAATCTGTTGCTTTGGCCACACCTATTGTTTCTGCTGTTTCTCAGACAGATCTTATGATGAACACCTTTGCATATTCTAAATCTGCTGTGAAATATCTAAGGAAGTTCCACAACTGGTCATCTAGTCGGTCAGGTGTTACATTTACTTTTGAGCCTATAAAAAAAACAGAGGGACTTGACTGTTTCTCATTTATTTGCTTTCACTGGTGGTCACCATCGCATGTCATTCTATTGTTTTTATTTAGTATAGGTTTTTATGCTGATGCCCTTCTTGACGCAACCCTCCTGATTTTATCCAGATTTAACACTGGCACTGAAAATGCACTAATTTGTGCGGTGCTCCAGAAGGTGTAATGCTGAACCAACCTATTCGAATTTTGATTGTTGGTATGCCACTGGTTTGTTTTTCAGCCTGGTACAGATTGTTTTATTGGACATGTCTAATGCTTTTGCAGCAGTACCCCTGGGCAGCAAGAATTGTGACAATCATATGTGCCAATATTTTTGACAACTAATAATTAGTGCGTTTAAACAAAAGGTGAAGTTGTATAGTTTGTTTAGCATGTCTACAGGTAAATTTCCATAAATTAAAGCTAAGGTTCTGATCTGTTGTCATTTTCATCTTTGTGTCTCAAACCCAAATGTCATTAATGTATAACAGAAACAAATTAATTCGCCTTTATATTTAAATACTTTAAGTGGACTATGTATTTGTACAGAATATTATGATTTATGACCCCTTTCATCATCCTTTAGGATGCCTCAATTTATCGTTTGCTTATGTTGAGGGTGAAAGTTTGCTAATGGCGTTAAAGGATGTTGCACTTTCTTCTGGGAGGTCAGTGATTGTTCAGATTATAAAATCCTAAAATATGATTTCTGATTTACTTTAACTGTGACTGAGAATGATTTCCTGTTTGTAGTGCATGCACGTCTGCTTCGTTAGAACCTTCCTATGTACTGAGAGCCATAGGAACAGATGAGGATCTTGCCCATTCCTCAATCAGGTAGGCATTATGTTTAATTTGTATCTAACTAGTAGATAAAAACTTATTAGTCTCCACAAGCCCTAAGATAAATGCACTTCTATAGGTTTGGAATTGGGCGCTTTACTACAGAGGAGGAAGTGGATTACACTGCAGAGAAGTGCATTCAGCAGGTTCAGCGTCTACGGGAAATGAGGTATTTCATCGCCTATATGTTGTTTTAGTAGGACTAGTTTAAGAGCAATGTTGGTCACGTTTCTGACTGATTTTTAATTTTACAGTCCTCTGTGGGAGATGGTGCAAGAGGGCATTGATCTAAAAAGTATCAAATGGACACAGCACTGAAGGACTGGCTGAAATGATGGAAGATTATTGCAAAGAGAATATTTAGTTTGTATAGCTTACCTAGGACTTCTCTCTCTCTCTCTCACACACATACACAAAAGCCCTTATATATATATATATATATATATATATATATATATATATATATATATACACATAACGTGTATGTGAGCAATGCGAGGGAGCAATATTCTTGATATGTACATTTTCCCCCCTACATTTTTTTTACATTTTCGAATCATTTCAGTATGTAGTCTCTTACAGTGTTGTATGCTCTAGCACTTGGCTTTGTCATTCCTCATATTATAAAATATTTCAATTATACATCAGTAACAGTGCAGTGTGTGCAGATTGAAATCTTCAGATTAGTTCTATGGACACTTTTTATTTTATTTGAGAGATTTGTATTTATTAAACCTTAATAAAAATGTGAATTAAAACTTCTAAAAATTCTTAAAAGATTAACATGGCTTGGTAGTGCGTTTTATAAATTGTATGACCCTATGGGGGCTGGTTTATTGTTCTTTCAAATTTCATTGTAAATTTTGTTTTTGTTTATTTGGAAGTATTTTATAACACTTCTTATTGTTTCTCATTGTAAGTGCATTTTATATTATTCTAACAAAAATTTTTTGAGCTTTGTTGCAGCAGTATTGCATCCCTTCCATAAATGATCAGTTACTCACTTTGTACATGTTTGTAATTTCCAAACTTTTCATTTTTGGGGCATATCTTTTATATTCAGTTTCAGTTTTATTTGTATAGCGCTTTTAACAATTGACATTGTCTCAAAACAGCTTTACACAATCAAAAGAATTATTTAAGTTTGTATGGAATGTGAATGTGTATGAATCAAAATGTTCAGATATTCCCTGGCGAGCAAGCCGAGGGCGACAGTGGCAAGGAAAAACTCCCTGAGATGGTAATAGGAAGAAACCTTGAGAGGAACCAGACTCGACAGGGAACCCATCCTCATCTGGGTGAAACAGATAGCAGGAAGTGATCTGCATTTATACAGTGTTAAGTGTTAGGTTCAGCTATAATAGTTGATGTTAATTGATGTTATAATACTTGATGTAAAATGGAGTCCAGTAGTTATTGGAGACTCAGATAGATTTGTAGAAAGTTCCAGTCCTGAACTATCGAATTGTCAAGTCCTCAGAGAAACAGCTGACAACACCAGTCGAGGCCAGAACCGTCTTCTAAGTATAGAGAATCATCCCCAGACACCAGACGCATCCTAAAGAGACACACGGGGCATCCATGCGATGAGACCTCCAACCAGAAACCGGGCACCAGGATGGATCAGACAGTATATACCTGCATATCTTTTGCCCTTATATCATATCACCATATGATCATTTTTAAAAGACCCTAAAATGCATTCTGTTTACCAGCATTACTTCATAGTCTCTTTCTGTCTTTTATATTTTGGGAAGTCAATTTTCATGTATATTGTGTGAAATCTTTGAAGATTATGCAGAAGAATAATCCATAGGCTCCTACACAGTAATACTCCCCAGTGTTCATTTAATGCTTGCAGTAACCACTGGAGTCCAGTTATATTTATATCAACACTGTATGGTGTTAATTTAACAATATGGATTTAGAATAACCAAAATCCCCAACTAAAGTTGGGGACAATTTGCTCAATATGCCACCTGAATTTGCAGACATTTTTCTTGATAAGATACCCGAGTTTGTGGATATTTTGCTAGTTCCGCCATCTGAATGTGAGGACATGTTGATCGTCCCAAAACCTGCATGTGAGGCCTTGTGAGGTTCAACAAAGCGAACAACCTAACTCAAATGGCAAATCAAAAAAGAAGTCAAAAATACCCAAAAGGTTATAAGGAGAATATGTATAAACATACAGGGCAAATACAAAGAGGAAACTCCCAAACGTAGCCAAGAAAAACAAGCCGAGGAACAAACAAACTTTTGAGGTCAAGGATAAACACAAGAGGACAAAGACACAGGTCTGTAACAGATGATGGCATGAATGGCAGTTATATAGTCCTTCTGATCCTCAACCCAACCAATCACGGAGTAGAGTAGGGTAGTGTTAGTGTTGATCCAATAGATGGCAGAGTGTCTGTTTAATTCTTGCATGTGCGTGGACATGCTCTTTTCCCCTACTCCCTGTCCTTATTACAGAAATATATATAGTATATAGTTTCACTACTGCAATATCACAATGAGTGGACATATCTATATCTATTTATAATATGCTCTTATACAATCTAGATATTTTAGCACTACTTACTAGCCAAATTTTACCTTGTATATAATGCATTTTTTTCACTGAGAATATTAAAGAATGACCAATAGATGAAAGTCTTGCTTCTATCCCCACACAGTTTAGCGTGGCATGATACTGTATAAGTAGCATAGCAAACCATGTATGGCACACGCATGTACATCTCACACAAATCTCTCTAGCTCAACAACATTTGTCTGTGTTCAAATAACCATGAATCTTAAGGTTTTGTAATCCAGCAGAGCAACAAGTATGACCTTGTATGTGAAGAATAAGACTGAGGGGGAGCTGTGAATTTTGGATAATATTTATACTGAGCTGTAAAATATTGCTGCACTGATGGGTTTTACTGCGAAGAAAAATGAAAAGAAAAGACAAAAATAATCAAATATTCAGAGAATTTTTTACATAAGTATAACCAAACTAGCTCTATTTTACATAATCTGATCATGTTTAAACACAACTTATTTTAAACATTTTAATTGGATTATGTAAATAATATACATTACCAATAGTTGTAAATGTTAAGAACGAGAAAATTGTTCCCCTTTAAAAACTCTACAGGATTTTTTTTACCATATGGCGTGTCATGAGATCCATATTATGCCAAAATAATAAACTAAGAGAAAGTGTATAGAAACATGTAGCCTGAAATCAGCAGAATTAAGTGGCAGACATAGTGAACTCATTTTCCAAATCACAAGTTCTGTAGCACATGCCCCCACAAGTCCAATTACATTTCCACATGACTGCATGTGACCTGCTATTACCCATCATTAGAGATATCCAGTCCCTCTTTTTATAGAAAGTTTTTAGCAGTCAGAGAAGGAGCCTGAAAGGTCCCTCACTCATCTTCTATACCACTTTATCCTGTATTCAGGGTCGCAGAGACCTGGAGCCTATCCCAGGAGGCTTATGGCACGAGGCAGGGTACACTCTGGACAGGGTGCCAATCCATCGCAGGGCACAAACCCATACACCCACTCACAATCATTCACACACTATAGTCAATTTGGGAACGCCAATTAGCCTAACCTGCATATTTTTGGATTGTGGGAGGAAACCGGATTACACGGAGGAAACCCACCAAGCATGGGGAGAACATGCAAACTCCATGCGCACAGAGACGAGAACGAGCCTGGACACTGGAGGTACAAGACGACAGTGCTAACCACTACATCACCGTGCCGCCCAGCCTGAAAGTTGTCGTGGAAAATTAAATAGACTGTGTGTACAAAGATGAATAAACTGACAGCACAGATTATTTAATTCATGCTTACATACTTGACTCAAGTCCAAATTCAGCCGCGCGTACGCTTTCATATGACCATTGACTTTTTTAAATGACTTAATTTTCCCAAATGAAATACCAGTTTTACATTATGTATGTATAACATTCAGCAAACAACACAATGTATATACTATACATCATAAATTATTAATTTCTGTATGTCTATTTCTGTACCTTTCTCTTTCTTCCTTTAAGAAACATGATAATTGTTTAGTATTTACATTACATTTAGCAAATTAGCTATTTTTACTAGATTTTTGTGTTTATTCACATAAGACACCTATCAACAAATATTAAACCGGTTTAAAGCTTCTTAAAGATAATACACGGTTGTGATTAACAATCAAAACCCAGTTTACAGTACTGTATATTCACATATTTCAATTCAAGTTCAAAATAAATCAGGATTAAGTTTAAAATGAAAACACTTCTAACATTGACTTAGAAGGTGTGTCCAGACTTTTGATTGAAAGTTTTATTTGAAAAAAAATTCATTCTATTATTCAGAGAGAGTGAATAATTTTTCTTACAACAACATCTTGACAAAAAAGTGCTTTGTGAGGAAATAAACATTTTGTAAAGAATTAAAGGCAATTCATTTTCCCCCTCTCCATACTGTAATTGTATTGGGAGAAAATGTCTTGCTATATGGATACCAGTATAAAAAAATAAACCTCCTTGCAGAGACAACAGTAAACTGATTGTGGCATATCACAACTATCATCCCGCTAAAGGGGAAACGGCCAATCAGTGTGAGGTATTCAAATGATAGAAATTTAATTTCTCTGGTCCCATGTTTTGGATTTAAGTTGGAGCTTGTTCTCTATTAATGAACCTCACATGCTAGCAATGCCAGCACTACTATAGACCAACGACTGGTCACTATGCTAACATGCTAACTACTTCACGGTTGTGTTTAGAGAACAATATGTGATTGGAAAATGTAGTTTTGTCATTTAATTATTTGCTCAGTACAAATCATGAGATGGGTTATCATCTAAACTGTTGTTTTTCACTCTATAGTGTCTTTTTCATACTCTAGTCTTTCACGATGAAAGATTAATCTTCTTACATAGTGAGCTACATTTCAGGAAATGTGACAATACGCATTGGGATGTTTTTAATAATCAACATTTAACATATATACAGAGCATAAGTTGCAGACACATCTCAATATCAGCTGTTCAGGGGAGATTATTGCATATATTGCACATATATATGTCTATAAATTATTCAAGTGTACATATGCCTCACATGCACAAAGTAGTCCATTTGGCCTGGCTGATGACAACACTGAGCGGCAACCAATCAGGAGTCTGGTGTTGCCTAGAAAGTTCCGGTATTGTCACTATTTAAATAGTGAATAATGAATTCTGCTCTGAACAACTCCAATCCTCAAGCATACTGTTTATCTTTAAGCCATACTCTCACACAGACTGACATGCACTGTAGAGATCAAATCAGGTAAGATTTCTCTTTTCTTTCTTTGCTGCTCTTATATTTGTCCGAATACTTAGTAATGTAATAGACATTTGAGAAATGATGTATATTGAAATATCATTTTGTGCCATAGGTTTATTGAGCTGTTATTGTATTTTATTTTCTCCTAGATTAAAATGAGAATGCTTTCATTAAGACTTCATTAACTGACATGTAATATATTCGTAAGTAAAAAAAAGACTACTGTACTTTAGGATTAATAAAATAATTATTAACTTCATTTTGAAATTAGTAACTCTGCAATACTGGTAACAATACTGTTACAATTTTTTAAATAAACAAAATATACCAAATATAATCAAGATCTGTATTAAACAAAGTTCATAACATAAGTAAAACAGACACCATATTTAACGTTATTATTTTTTGTTATAAGATATGTGTCAATTTTCCGGAATAGTATTTATTTTTTCTAACTGAATTATAATAATGTAACTGTTTAATAATAAATACAAAGGAATTTTGTGGTTTTATTGTAAAACTGTGAAACCATGTTCTTCAATTGGATTCTCTATAGGATTCTACATGAAAGAGAACCCTTTGTAATGTTTCAGATAGTTCTGTTAATGCTTGCATCAAAGGGAGAGAATGAGGAACCCATAAGTGATCTTGTTTTTTCTTCTCATAATACAGACATTAGGTGTGGCTTACATCTGCATGGCTACAGATGTTCTCTTTATGACATATGCAATATTTTTTTGGTTAACCGGTATTTAAGGAACATGGAATTATTAATGGCTTCTCACCACACGGACTCATTATAATGTGTAATAACCTCACATTCTATAAATTATACGACCAAAAGTAACAGAGATATTTCTAATGTCTCCTCATAGTCACAATGACTATCAGAAAACAGTAGATTGGCTCCTATCTAAAACACAGCACAGACCTAAAGTGGCCATCATCTGTGGATCTGGACTGGGCATGCTGGCTGATGCCCTCCAATGCCAGCACTCCTTCAAGTACTCTGAGATTCCTGGCTTCCCACAAAGCACAGGTGAAGTTTGGAGCTCGATATGAACTTAATTTTTGCAAAGCTGGTATTTATTTATTAATTGCACAAAAGGTCAGGTTGTCTTGTCTGAACAATTTTTCAATTTTTCAATATGCAACTAAGTATCAACAATTAGTTGGTTGAGTTTTAATTCAGCAAAATATTGTTAGGTAAGAGCAGTAGGACAAAGTTTATAACCTCAGTCTAAACAAACCCAGGTATGCAAATTCCAATTTGTGAAATATATAACACTACATAATTTTTTTTGAAATACTAAGTGGATTAAGATTGAGCTTAGGCATGATCTGTAGTCATGTGGGTCTGATCATACAGAAATGGGGAATTTGATCAGAGATGTTTAAAGGTGCTGGTTCCAGCATATTCTTGACAAATCTAGCCAACTTGCGTTTTGGTAGTGAGTCATCCTTGCAGCACATTGGAACAATTGTTGCACATAAATACTGTTTAATTCCAAAAGAAAAATAAAACAATAAAAAAACGATCAGTTTAGTTTACAAAGCCTCATCAGCATTGTCCTCATCAGCATTGTATTCATCAGCATTGTCCTCATCAGCAATGGTTTATCAGCACTTCTACCAATTTGTTGGTTGACAACAGTGCCTTATCATACGAATTCAGGAGTGCTGGGAAAGTGACTGGAATGTTTGCAACATTCTCCAAAAGCAATTAAATGCATTTAGCTCATTCACAGCACTATCATATGCAGCCAGTACCAGACATTTTACTAATACTGTGACCAAATGACAAAGATATACTTTTTTTTCTGTCACAGTTTACTATGAAATGCAATCATTCACTGTCACTAATATATACAGTAGAAATCATTTAATTAGCAACTTTGTGTGCTTGAGGAAAGTAATTTGCCAGATTAACTGAAACTTAAAAGTGAAATTATATTTATTGTACAGTACTTTGCAGTTAAACTTTATATTCAGTATATATAATTTTGTGTATATATAAACTGTGTACTTGTATAATCAGTGCAGGGCCATGTTGGGAGGCTGGTGTTTGGTGAACTGAAGGGGAAGTCCTGTATTTGTATGCAGGGCCGATTTCACATGTATGAGGGGTATTCAGTATATAAGGTGAGGTCACTGAGATTATACACTTCCTTCCCAAAAAATAACTTGCCATTTGAGAAAGTTTAAAATTAATGGGCTGCATCAAGCAAAGAAAACAACTGGTTGAGAGTCTTTCAACATATTATTAAAACCTGCAAGAATAGTGCTTGACTGTCAATTGTGTAAAAGGAATTTGGTCAAAAATAATAATAAGGGAGAATAAAAGTTGGACTTACAAGTCTTTGTATGCAGCGTTAAGATCTGCGGATGCTTTAGATGGTCAGATCTAGGCTCAGCACCATTATGTAGCAAATTCATTTTAATGAAGTCACATAAGTAGAGTTTTTCTTCCCTGATCCGAGCATGAGGCATCTTTTTTACACATAAACGTGCCACCACATTGTGTGCTGTAATCAAAGCTAAAGGGGATTGAATTAAATGCTCTACTGCTCAGAGCTTCTTTTGACCTTCAAAGCCAAAGGTAGTGAAAAACTCTGCTCATTCAGCAGAACAAGCACAATTATTTAAACCTGCGGTGTCAAACTTATGTTCTGTGGGTCAGAAAAAAGAATCAAATCTGACTCATCAAATCAATTTGCAATCTGTGTTCTATAGTAAAAGCATAATTTGGGCCTTAGTTCAATTTAAATATTCAGAAAAAAGAACGAACATTTCTTATAGCATGAGAACACTGTCACTTTATAGTCTTTATAGTCACTAAGACACTTTATGCACTCCATACTGCACATAATTGCATTTTGCACAGCATTAATTGCGGACATTCTTATACATGGACATGCCTACATTTAAGTAGACACTCTCACAAACGTGTGTGTGTATACATGTATGCACATGTGTGTATGTATATATATATATATATATATATATATATATATATATATATATATATATATATATACACACACAGGTCCTTCTCAAAAAATTAGCATATTGAGATGAAGTTCATTATTTTCTGTAATGTACTGATAAACTTAGGACTTTCATATATTTTAGATTCATTACACACAAACTGAAGTAGTTCAAGCCTTTTATTGTTTTAATATTAATGATTGTGGCATACAGCTCATGAAAACTCAAAATCCCTATCTCAAAAAATTAGCATATTTCATCCGACCAATAAAAGAAAAGTGTTTTTAATACAAAAAAAGTCAACCTTCAAATAATTATGTTCAGTTCTGCACTCAATACTTGGTCGGGAATCCTTTTGCAGATTCTTGTGTCTTGTGTCTCTCAATTTTCTCTTCACAATATCCCACAGATTCTCTATGGGGTTCAGGTCAGGAGAGTTGGCAGGCCAATTGAGCACAGTAATACCATGGTCAGTAAACCATTTACCAGTGGTTTTGGCACTGTGAGCAGGTGCCAGGTCGTGCTGAAAAATGAAATCTTCATCTCCATAAAGCTTTTCAGCAGATGGAAGCATGAAGTGCTCCAAAATCTCCTGATAGCTAGCTGCATTGACCCTGCCCTTGATAAAACACAGTGGACCAACACCAGCAGCTGACATGGCACCCCAGACCATCACTGACTGTGGGTACTTGACACTGGACTTCAGGCATTTTGGCATTTCCCTCTCCCCAGTCTTCCTCCAGACTCTGGCACCTTGATTTCCGAATGACATGCAAAATTTGCAACCTGTAGCCCATTTCCTGCACACGCCTGTACACGGTGGCTCTGGATGTTTCTACTCCAGACTCAGTCCACTGCTTCCGCAGGTCCCCCAAGGTCTGGAATCAGTCCTTCTCCACAATCTTCCTCAGGGCCCGGTCACCTCTTCTCGTTGTGCAGCGTTTTCTGCCACACTTTTTCCTTCCCACAGAGGTGCCTTGATACAGCACTCTGGGAACAGCCTATTCGTTCAGAAATTTCTGTCTCTTGCTTGAGGGTGTCAATGATGGCCTTCTGGACAGCAGTCAGGTCGGCAGTCTTACCCATGATTGCGGTTTTGAGTAATGAACCAGGCTGGGAGTTTTTAAAAGCCTCAGGAATCTTTTGCAGGTGTTTAGAGTTAATTAGTTGATTCAGATTATTAGGGTTTTTTGAGATAGGGATTTTGGGTTTTCATGAGCTGTATGCCACAATCATCAATATTAAAACAATAAAAGGCTTGAACTACTTCAGTTGTGTGTAATAAATCTAAAATATATGAAAGTCTAATGTTTATCAGTACATTACAGAAAATAATGAACTTTATCACATGCAAATTTTTTGAGAAGGACCTGTATACAGTATATATATAAAATAATCTAAAATAAGTGAATAAGTGAATACAAGTATATATATATATAGTATTTTTTATAATACTTGCACAATATTAATACTACTGTATTATTCATATGCATATTTATTCTTATAATTGTACACCACTATTGCTTGTGTAGCTTGCACATAAGAATTTCACTCACATGTACTGTACCAGTGTACCAGTAACGTGATGTGACAAGTGATTTGATTTGATTTAGAAACTCAGCATAATAAACTCATTTACTGAGCTTGTTCCCAAAAGAACCAGCTCATTGGTCCCAAGGGCTGAATCCTCATGCAATCACAACTTGGCAACTTGGAGTTATAAATAATCTCTGTATATTTAGAAATGTGGACTATAAATAAAATGAGGCACTCCTGGCTTACACTTTTATGTTTGCTATAAAACTAAAGCGTATTAATGCGGTGTGTACTTAGAACTTTGTTATTATTTAAAAAAATTTTAAAGAGTAAAGACTGATCTGGTATTCTGCATTTCTATCACAGGTCACTTTCCCCGTGAGGGTGTTCAAGCTTTTGGGTGTGGAAACCCTGATTGTCACGAATGCTGCAGGGTCCATAGCACAAAGCTATCACTGTGGTGACATCATGATCATTAGAGATCACATCAACTTCCCTGGACTTGCCGGTATAAACCCACTTAATGGCCCTAATGATGAGAAGTAAGTTAAGACCTATATGACCTGTCTTGCCTAACAAAATTTTTTTTGTTGGACTAACACATTTATTTAGTTGTAATATTCATCACTGATTACTTGATCACTTTCACAAAAGAAGGTTATTTATAATTACACTAAACAATTGCATATTGGAATCCCTTCAAGATTATATGTACAGTGGTGTGAAAAACTATTTGCCCCCTTCCTGATTTCTTATTCTTTTGCATGTTTGTCACACTTAAATGTTTCTGCTCATCAAAAACCGTTAACTATTAGTCAAAGATAACATAATTGAACACAAAATGCAGTTTTTAAATGAAGGTTCACGTTATTAAGGGAGAAAAAAAACTCCAAATCTACATGGCCCTGTGTGAAAAAGTGATTGCCCCCCTTGTTAAAAAATAACTTAACTGTGGTTTATCACACCAGAGTTCAATTTCTGTAGTCACCCCGAGGCCTGATTACTGCCACACCTGTTTCAATCAAGAAATCACTTAAATAGGAGCTACCTGACACGGAGAAGTAGACCAAAAGCACCTCAAAAGCTAGACATCATGCCAAGATCCAAAGAAATTCAGGAACAAATGAGAACAAAAGTAATTGAGATCTATCAGTCTGGTAAAGGTTATAAAGCCATTTCTAAAGCTTTGGGACTCCAGCAAACCACAGTGAGAGCCATTATCCACAAATTGCAAAAACATGGAACAGTGGTGAACCTTCCCAGGAGTGGCCGGCCGACCGAAATTACCCCAAGAGCGCAGAGACAACTCATCCGAGAGGCCACAAAAGACCCCAGGACAACATCTAAAGAACTGCAGGCCTCACTTGCCTCAATTAAGGTCAGTGTTCACGACTCCACCATAAGAAAGAGACTGGGCAAAAATGGCCTGTAGGGCAGATTTCCAAGGCGCAAACCACTTTTAAGCAAAAAGAACATTAAGGCTCGTCTCAATTTTGCTAAAAAACATCTCAATGATTGCCAAGACTTTTGGGAAAATACCTTGTGGACCGACGAGACAAAAGTTGAACTTTTTGGAAGGTGCGTGTCCCGTTACATCTGGCGTAAAAGTAACACAGCATTTAAGAAAAAGAACATCATACCAACAGTAAAATATGGTGGTGGTAGTGTGATGGTCTGGGGTTGTTTTGCTGCTTCAGGACCTGGAAGGCTTGCTGTGATAGATGGAACCATGAATTCTACTGTCTACCAAAAAATCCTGAAGGAGAATGTCCGGCCATCTGTTCGTCAACTCAAGCTGAAGCGATCTTGGGTGCTGCAGCAGGACAATGACCCAAAACACACCAGCAAATCCACCTCTGAATGGCTGAAGAAAAACAAAATGAAGACTTTGGAGTGGCCTAGTCAAAGTCCTGACCTGAATCCTATTGAGATGTTGTGGCATGACCTTAAAAAGGCGGTTCATGCTAGAAAACCCTCAAATAAAGCTGAATTACAACAATTCTGCAAAGATGAGTGGGCCAAAATTCCTCCAGAGCGCTGTAAAAGACTTGTTGCAAGTTATCGCAAATGTTTGATTGCAGTTATTGCTGCTAAGGGTGGCCCAACCAGTTATTAGGTTCAGGGGGCAATTACTTTTTCACACAGGGCCATGTAGGTTTGGATTTTTTTTCTCCCTAAATAATAAAACCCCTCATTTAAAAACTGCATTTTGTGTTTACTTGTGTTATCTTTGACTAATAGTTAAATGTGTTTGATGATCAGAAACATTTTGTGTGACAAACATGCAAAAGAATAAGAAATCAGGAGGGGGGCAAATAGTTTTTCACACCACTGTAGAACCTTAGGGTTTCCCATTCAGAAAACATTCATTTTATAACCCTAAAAGGAAAACATGAGGAGTTTGTCTTCCTACAACTTACTAATTCTCATAACAGTTAGCTGCAGGATAACTATTTACACAAATGGACATCTCTTAATTATGTACTGTTACCATTCAGGTTTGGACCTCGTTTCCCTTCTATGTCTGGAGTTTATGATAAAGATTTGCGAAAACTTGCCTTTGACATCTGTAAGAGCATGGGCTTCACTCACTTCGTCCAGGAAGGAGTGTACTGCATGGTGGGTGGACCCAACTTTGAGAGCATAGCGGAAGCCAGGCTTCTGCAAATGCTGGGTGTGGATGCCGTAGGTAAGCAAATCTAAATAGTAACATGTTAAATGTTTCATACATTTTGCTTATTGCAATTCTTCATTATTAATGCATAGAATTGTACAAGTAAAACTGACCACCTTCTGTATATGATGAATAAATATTAGTTATTTAAATTGATCAAGGCGCGGTGGTGTAGTGGTTAGCACTGTCGCCTTGCACCTCCAGGGTCTGGGTCGATTCCGGTCTCTGTGTGCATGGGGTTTGCATGTTCTCCCCGTGCTTGGTGGGTTTCCTCCGGGTACTCCGGTTTCCTCCCACAGTCCAAAGATATGTAGGTTAGGCTAATTGGCGTTCCAAAATTGCCCGCAGTGTGTGATTGGGTGTGTGAGTGTGTGTATGTGTGTGTGCCCTGCGATGGATTGGCACCCTGTCCAGGGTGTACCCCGCCTAGTGCCCGAAGTCTCCTGGGATAGGCTCCAGGCCCCCCGCGACCCTGAACACAGGATTAAGCGGTATAGAAAATGAATGAATGAATCAATAAATTGGTCAGTGGAGTGAACACAAGTATATTATTGCTGGACTTAAATACCAATACTTCACAAAAGATCTATCATATATTATATGTATCATATGTTTTGGCTTTCATATATACAACAAGTGCATTATTTTTGAACTGTGCAGAGAATGTAAAGTTTGAATAAAGCACTATGGCATAAACAGTCTCTAATACCAAAAAGATGTAAAATTTTATTATAAGATTTGGAATTATTTGTAAATTATATATACAAATCTGATCTTATTTAATATAATTCAGACTAGTATAATTTACACTGCATGTCAGCCTATGAGTTACATAATAGATATGATCATCTGTTATATTTGTTTTTGTCCTACAGGCATGAGCACAGCCCCTGAAGTCCTCGTAGCCAGCCATTGTGGCATGCGTGTCTTTGGCCTCTCACTGATCACCAATAAAGTTGTGACGAGTTATGAGGACTCAGGGACCACTAATCACGAATCCATACTGGAAGTGAGCAAAATGCGAACAGAAATGCTGCAGAAGCTCATTACTGAGATCATTATGCATATGGACATTAATAACAATGAAGCATGAACATAGTTCCAGAGTGTTTTATTATTATTATTATTTTTAGCAAATCTAAAGGCATTTTGACTAACAGAGCTTCCTTCATTGTTATTTTTTAATAGATGGCATTCACTGCATTGCATTTACTTGTTGTTTTGATTTGAAAACCTTCTGATTTGATTGAACTCACCAAATCTGGTACAAATATTACACTAGATGGTGCTGTGATATCAGAATTACATACCGTCCCATGTTTGAATGTTGCACATTTTTTATGCAATGTTTGTGGGTTAGTATGAGTGATTATTCTAAAATAAAATTGGCTAAACAGATTTCAGGAAGTATTTAATAGACATAGTCATAATCTCTAGTAAAAAATGAGTGCTATCCATAATAATTGCCCCCTCCTACATGTTACTCTTTTACTCAGACTCTGCTTCAAATGATTAAACTCTTCGAGTCAGATAACTTGTGAATAAAAACGTGAATGTTTTACCTAAACTCTTTGTACTAAATGCAGTCGTCATGCTTTCTAAGTGGAACCATCCTCAGTAGGCCCATACTGTATCTAAGCCGGCCATATATGGACATCCTCAGCAGCAGTGACTGGTCTCCATGTGATTAGGACTATAACCAGAAGCAAAGCATCAGGATGATCACACAGGTCTGGATGGCAGACTGGATCAGGATCACCATTAACACAGGACAGAGAGAGGGGGAAGAAAGAATTCCACCACTGCTCTGCTTTAGTGCTTTACTGCTATACCAGAGCCTATGACATTAGACCATGTGGTTACCATGGCAAGCTATAATTTTAAAATCATAGCTTTCTGTAGGAGAAATGTGGAAATTAGGCTTAAGCAAGATGCTTCCACTAAGCATACTAAATCAGAGATTTATGTATTTTTCTAAATCCTATCAATTTTGGATCTTAAACCTGCTTAGTTAGTATATCGACATGAATTTGGACGAACCTGTACTCCTAGAAATTGCTGGTAATTTACATTAAATGATCAACAGCATAATCCTGATATATTTAAAACACAACCAGATTATACAGTTTTATAATATCTCAAACATTAACATTTTACAAATGTTAAATCTAAGTCTTTTGAATGGGCCGACACTGCATGCAGAGTGGCAACCCACCGACAGCAGGGCTCGAACCTGGATCCTCAGATCTGGAAATGAACAACCTAAAACCGTAGCCGCCTGAGCCACCACTCCCACAGCTTACATTTAATATACAGTATTCTTGTAAAGTAGTTCCTCTTGAAGTTATCTTAAGCACACAACTTTAGTTTCATCCAAACGTCCATCTAGAAGCTTTTTATAATGAAACTTGCCGTTCAGCACACCTGGTGATGTTTCCTCAGTCCTCTTATTATCCTGCTAATGGGAAGCCGATAGAGTCAAACTTGGTCATATGATTAATTTGTGTAAAAAAAATAGTAACACGTTAGAATTTCTAGATTAATCACATGCATTAACATCAATATTGACAGCCCTAATTTAAATGCAGTTCATTACTGTTCTTTACTAGATGACAAGGCTTGTACCAGTATCTTACAGTATTTTATTTCCCTGAGGAAATAAAACAGCAATTAACATTTAATTTTGAAAAAAACAACAACAAACAAACAAAAAACATTGTGAACCCGCATTTTGTCTGGACACAGGAGATTATTATTTTTAACGATCTTTATTCTAAACCTATTATGGCTTACATCTCTATTATCCTAGAAGGCTTGATCCTTTCGGGAAATACAAGCTATTTTTTCTCTATTATGCTATGATCATGCTGACAAATCCATGAGTATCGGTGAGCCATGCTTCGTCCAAGGGCCCTCCTCATGCTGGTTTAAACTATAAAATATAAAAGGAGGGAGAAAGTAAAGAATGACGACCTCCTGGTTCATATCTGATGTTTTTCTCCTCCATGTGATGTTTTTCCTTCACCACTTATCGGCAAATACCTTGTTTAGGTTTAGTTTATTTATAAAGCACATTTATGCACATTTATGAGACTGACCAAAGTGCTGTACATCCACATCATATCATCATAAAATGGCTAAAAATACACTATACACACAAAATGTAATAGGCTAAAAATACACTATACATACAACCACACACAGTAGCGCCTAGTAGGCCAGGGAAAACAGATGGGTTTTTAAAAGGGCTTTAAAAATAGTCAAACTGGGAGCCGTTCGAATATCAAATGGCAAGTCATTCCAGAGACGAGGCCCAATAACCGAGAAAGCACGGTCACCTCTACGCTTAAGTCTGGAGTGTGGGATTAAGAGGAGGTTCTGGTCGCAGGATCTCAATCTTCTCAGGGGGGTATGATGGTGCAGCAATTCAGATAAGTAGATGGGTGCTTGCTTGTGTAACGATTTAAAAACAAATAGTAAAATTTTAAAATTAATTCTGAATTGAACAGGCAGCCAATGAAGGGCTTTCAGAAGCGGAGTCACATGATCCCTTTTTTTCTTTTTCAGAAGAAATTTAGCAGCGGCGTTCTGGACCAGTTGAACACGGGCGATTTGAGCTTTAGAAACACCATAATAAAGAGAGTTGCAATAGTCAAGCCGGGTTGTAATGAAGGCATGAATGGCCATCTCTAGAGTCTTATCAATGAGAAAAGGTTTAATTTTAGCGAGCGTATGGAGCTGATAAAAGCTAGATCCAATCACGGTAGAGATTTGTTTCTCAAGTTTTAGTTTATCATCTAACAGGAAGCCTAAATTCTTAACCTCAGAGGATCTAAAAGCTGATAGAGGACCCAGATCAAGATCAGGGGCCTTGATGTGTTCCGATGGGCCAAAGACTATCACCTCAGTTTTCTTTTCATTAAGGGATAAAAAGTTATGAGATAACCAAGATTTCAGTTCCTCTAAACAGGATAGCAAAGTAGTCAGGATAGCCCAGAGGTAGCATGTACATCTATCGTTTTTTTATTTTACAACACCGCTCCGACTTCTGGACCCACTAAGTCAGTGAGTCCACAGAAAGAATACAGGTTGGTATCTTAGTATATGCATTAGAATGGGGTCGGTCTGGTTCTTGAGTGGTTAAGGGCGTTCTGTGTGTACTCAGCCCATTTCCATGGTAGGAAATGAGCCCAGTCCTTCTGATCCTCCGCACAAAAAGGAGTCTATTTTCTGATTGGTCCGTTCCACCTGGCTGTTTGCTTGGGAATGACATCCTGATTGTTAAGTTGACTGTGACGCTCATTTTCTCCCTGGAGGCCTTCCATACTTTAGTTGCTTAAGATGTCTTCTAGTATACCAAAAAAAATCTGAAATCATTTTTCAACATAAGCTCTGCTGTTTTAAAATGTTGTTGGGAGACTGGACAAAGGAATCAGACGTAGTGACTTGGAGAATCTGTAGTCTGTCTGTGATTACCGTGATTGTGTTGTTTCTTTGTGGTTCTGGCAGGTCTGTGATAAGATCTAAAACAACATGAGAGCAAGATCTTTGTGGTTTAGGAAGTGACATGAGTATTCCTGTGTGGAGGACTCAGGGTACTTTTTGCTTGTGTGCACGCAGAGCAGGAAATGATAAATCTGTTACTTCACACCATAATGTCTGCAGGACACTTCACAACACTTCACACTTTCACTTTCTTTTCACATTATTTTTTACTTTTCTTTTCCCAGATTACTGATGTCAGTCTTGCATTAGCTCTCACATGAAAGTTACTGTAGACAATTGTAACAAGATACTTGCTGATATAATACTGATTATTGTTATTCATTCATTCATGTTATTAGTGTTATTCATTCATTCATTCATTTTCTATACCGCTTAATCCTGTGTTCAGGGTCGCGGGGGACCTGGAGCCTATCCCAGGAGACTTCGGGCACTAGGCGGGGTACACCCTGGACAGGGTGCCAATCCATCGCAGGGCACACACACATACACACACTCACACACCCAATCACACACTACGGGCAATTTAGGAACGCCAATTAGCCTAACCTGCATATCTTTGGACTGTGGGAGGAAACCGGAGTACCCGGAGGAAACCCACCAAGCACGGGGAGAACATGCAAACTCCATGCACACAGAGACGGGAATCGAGCCTGGCCGGGGAATTGAACCCAGACCCTGGAGGTGCAAGGCGACAGTGCTAACCACTACATCACCGCGCCGCCTGGGATAGTGTTATATCAACAATTATCTTATTCCAATTCTATATTAGCTTACTTGGTGGCACGGCGGCTTAGCGGTTAGCAATGTCACCTTGCACCTCCAGTCCAGGGTTTGATTTCCATTTGCAAATACACGTTCTCCTCTTGTTCGGTGGGTTTCCTCCAGGTGCTCCGGTTTCCTCTCACAGTCCAAAGACATGCAGATTAGGCTAACTGACATTCCCAAATTGCCCGTAGTGTGAATGTGCGTGTGATTATTGACCAGAGGTCTTATCACAGTTGTAGAAAATGGGAATAAATACAATGGTCACCGTTGGCACCACTGGTTGCTAGATGGATGGATGGATGGATGGATTAGATTATTTATAACCATGCAAAACTTCACCCCAGACATAACTGACTAGGATCACTTCTCTCCTGTCTTACATGCTGTATACTGTACAATCATGGTTTTTGTTACTTTGTTACCCAGAACAACTTACAGGGTCATTTCCAGTCTGTGCCTTCCAGTCCAGGCACAGGCCAATGAATTAACACTTGTAGCTGTTACTTAAAAAAAAATTCATGTGACTTCAGGTCAGCCAAACTATGATCAGTGGAATAGTTGCATTGATAAACAAGAACTAAACTAAGCATATGGTACAAAGAATAACCTTTATATTAATGGACACATTAATATGTAATTGTACACATTACTTTGCAAAAATTCATACCATGTCCTTTTTTAGCTGGGAGTCAAAAAGGTGTTACTCAATCCAGAGTTTGTATTACTCAAGTATTAGTCAGACTAACTACTAATAAATGTTTAATCTAGAGCAGAAATTTGATTCTGCTTAATCTGCAATGTGAAGACCTGTTGACTGTTCCCGAGAAAATACCATGGCTGCCAAATGTTGAAATTTATTATATAAAAAGGGTTTTTGCTTATAAAACATGATTAAGCACAGGAATCATGGAACATGAACTTATATTTTTTTGTACTTATCTCTTGGAAATTCTCAGTGTTCAGGGAAAATAATGTAGTGGTTCTGGGAACTAGGAAGTCTAACGCATCCAGCGGGTCAAGGGTCAAATTGCTTCAACCCCACCACCACCGCCAGCACCCAACCCCCAAACCACACACACTCAAATTCAAAACAGTAAGATAATCATCACAACCTCTTCTTTTTTTCTCCTTCATGTGACAAAATTTTATTCCCCCACAAAGACCCGCAAAAATCAATACCAACGTGCTTTTGCCTTCAAGACAATCTTGTAAACAAGTGTTTTGTAAGGCAAAATTTTGTACATCGTTGGTCTCATTGAAGTGTTTTACTTAGGCTATTTGTTTACTGAAGAGGAATCGGGTTTAGTTAAAGGTTACAATGCACCACCAGCACCACTAAGTTGCCACTGTTGCCACGACCCTAAATTGCTCAGATGAGATAAAATGATAATTCGCTCTGGATAAGGGTGTCTGTGTGCATGGAGTTTGCATGTTCTCCCCATGCTTGGTGTGTTTCCTCCAGGCGCTCTGGTTTCCACAGTCCAAAGACAAGCAAATTAGGCTAATTGGTGTACTTGCCCCATAATGTATATAAATGTCTGCTATGATAAGCTACAGGCCTATAGCGACCCTGTATTCAGGAAGAAACAGTATAGATGATGTGTGAGTGATGAGTGCATGTAAGATCCTTTATGGATCCTGTTCTGGGTTTCATATCGAGTCAAGTGGACTGCTACTTGGTGTGATTCTCCACACCCATGTTCGAGAGAGAGAGAGAGAGAGAGAGAGAGAATGCATGTGAAAGTCTAACATTTTAGAGCTTTATATGTATAATCTTTATGCAGGCTTAAGTTAAATATGTAAAGGAGTTATAAGGAGTTGTTTAACAGCTGGAATTTAGGTTAAACTTCATGTCTGAAGCTCCAACTTCTTCCTGATTAGCTTCCCATAAATTCCCACTGGCCCTTTTCTTTAAATATTGACAGCATACTACATCCTGTTTCCCAATTCTGCTTAACAACTTAACAAGCATTGTTAAGCAAAGTTTATTTATAAAGTAATAACCCCTGCTACACTGTTGCACTTATCCCAGCATTTCACTGGTATTTGGACATGGTTAATTTCTAAAGTCTTTCCATTACACTGGAGCCTTCTTCACACCTGAAACCCTGGCCTTCCAGGAACCCCTTTAATGGACCAAATGTTTGAAAATCACTTTCAGGATTTCAGGCCAGGATCATCATTCACAGACATACAGCTTTCTTCAAAACTATTGCGCTATTCTATTCAAACTGAAGTAGTAGAGACAAAAGTTCAGATTTAAATGTATTTTTTTTTTATAACACAAAAAATCAATCAGCCTGGGCATGACACGTTCAGATGTCTTACTGTGGCTCATCACCATACTGTACTTGAAGTCTTCTGTAAATAGGTTTTACGCCATTATGCACTCGAAATTTCATCACAAATCACATTTACTTAAAGGGCCCTTATATATCACACTCTCTTTGTTTTTCTTGCTCATTCCTTATATGGAAATTCGGCCTTTGGTTCCCTGGAACCCTTTAGTATACCAATGTTGTTGTTGTTTTTTTTTAGAACATATTAATGTGTCTTTGATGTACATGATCAGGGCATCTGGCATAGGACTTTTTTTTCTGTGAATAAACTAGAGACCATTTCTACACTCCACTGTGTGTGTGAAAAACAAATCTTCCCAATAGGGTTTGTCTGATGGTACTTCTAGTTGGTACCCTAGTGAACCAGTTTAAGGACATATTTAATGGTGGAAACTTTCAAGCATTTATATAAGTCGCTATCAATGGAGGGATAATTGCATCTGCCAAATGTCTTAAATGGAAATGTTTCTCTATACTGGTAAGCATAATGAAACACAATGAACAGATCTAGCATTTCTTCGCCACAAAATATATTCTTAAAAATTCATAGAACATTAAAACCCTCAAAGGAATCCAAAGGTGTGATTACACCTCCATGATCAAGACATGGCAATTCATGGTATGACTAATGTTTACACACAGAGTAGCCTAGCAATCCACATAACTGCACCTCATATGCAATACACAATATTTTTCTCGGGAGTGCAATCACTCATTTTAATAGGCAATACTATTCTGACTATTTCTATCTGTATGTTATAATAAAAGAGCCTTTGAATCATCCCTTTTCCCAGAATTACATGAAAACTGAAAAAGCAGCTGCCCTGCGATGGATTGGCACCCTGTCCAGGTTGTACCCCGCCTAGTGCCCGAAGTCTCCTGGGATAGGCTCCAGGTCCCCCGCGACCCTGAACGCAGGATTAAGCGGTATAGAAAATGAATGAATGAATGAAAAAGCAGCAATAAATGAGATGAAATGCTTCCTCTTTAGCAACTTAGATTAACTTTGTTTTGTCTTGTCGCTGCCTGCCCACATTACATAGTTCCTGCAGGTGAATGACGGCCTAACTGCAATTTGGCCAAGAAATTCACAAAGTCTTTACTTTCTTCCAGTGAATTCTGTAAGAGAGCACATATGCACAAGCTTGGTTTCATATATCAACTCCCCAACAACTCACTGCAGATGAATGTCCTATCGAGACAACTCACGGTCATTACCAGCACTATCATGGGCTCACATGCTGTGCTGACCTCAGACTAGCATTATGGTCACACATTGTTGTTACCTGAGTCACATCCTGCGATTATCATGCAATCGCAGACTCAAATCCCTCACAGTCACTGTTGTGCATGCATGCACAATCATGATCCTTTGTTGCCTCCATGTACCTTTATTGCTCAGCATATAGCCGTGTGCATAAACACTTCACAATTGGTCATCACTGCCATCCGGTTGAGGTTTTTACAGAACGGTAAACACACAAGCTGCTATGTTGCAGCGACAGACAGCGCTATTGCCTGGAATTGCATATGAGCGCATGTAGTACATCACTAGCTGGATGTTGTGTCATCAGATAGGCCCTGTACACCAAAAGAACTCAAAGTATCAATCTTTACTGGTGGGCCACAGAAGTAATTCTATGAGATACTGTATTGCTTTTCAGTAGAGTATCAAAAAAAATATTATTTCTTTAATTGCTGCTGTTCTTCCTTTTTATTATAGCGTCCCAGTCTACCTTGCATCCTGCTCAGATACATGCATCTCTTTCCTTTCTGCCTCCATCTACAGTACTCCCATAAGTGGAAGCTGCAGTGTTACAGAATGAAGCTCGAGAAAACTATTTATGTAACTTCTCCTGCCCTCCAACTTTTCTCTTCTACCCTCCCCTCTCCTTGGCTATGCCTCCCCAGGGGCTAAAGACCATGTATTGTATGTACAGTATACACTATTATCTCATCTTCACTAGCTGAGACTCAAGCATTCCTCATAAAGCAGGTTTTTACATAATTGGCTGTAAAGAAGGATAAAGAAGCAAGAAATTCTTAATAAAGGGTAAAGGGAGGTGATAGAATTTAAGAGCTAGAAAGAAAGCACACCTGTAAAAACTAGAAAGGATGGCGGTGTTACACAACAGCTTGTGGATTGCGCAAGATTTCCTCACGCACTGCCAACAGGAACTATGACACACAGGCAGGGAAAAACAAAGCAACCATGGCAACTATCTGTACACAAAGAAGCGATCACATATTCAAATGATACCATGGAAACTCCCCGCTCCCTCTGATGACCACTTAGAAAGGAAGTCATAATTGCTGATCCAAGGTTACACCGAGAAAAAAAATGCTTTTGCCTCCTGTAGCTTCAACATAGTAATATATAATGCTAATTTTACATAAATAGATTACATTTTAAATGGACTTAATCCTCATTAATTATGTTCACCTTACACATTTTTGCCCTTAATTTAAACATGAACTAGCTAAATTATTACTAGCATAATTATTATTATGGTATCAGTAGGTTACTCTGCATAGTGAAAGGTGCAATGTTGCTTCTCTGAGCGCAATCCTATGTAGATTTTCAAATATTAGGTATATTATATCTACCTCTTTTGAAGAAGTAGCCAAAGCTTTAGGATGGAAAAAGCATTGATCTAAGGACAGGAAAAAAGAGGGACTCGTGTAAAAACTGCCCTCAAGAATTACACAGAGTTTCATCATAAATGCATGTATTGTAGCCAGCTGCCACTACTATAACAAAACAATACAGGTACATACATTATTGGGGTATATTGCAAAAAAGAGCTTCATCTATGTGAAAAAGAGAATTTTTAGATAGGATCATATGACACCATTTTTCATAATACCTAATGCTTCTTATCTCCCGATCCATTTTTTTTTGTAAATATGCATACACATTTATATTTTAATCAGATAAAAAAGAAACACATTCGCTAAATAAAATTTCATGCCCTTTTATGTAGTGTCCGTAACTGTTTGGAATTAAAATCTTTCAATGATCTTAATTGTCTTTCAATTTAAACTTATTTGGATTTCTCATGGAGTTTGCATGTTCTCCCCGTGCTTGGTGGGTTTCCTCCAGGTACTCCGGTTTCCTCCCACAATCCAAAGACATGTAGGTTAGGTTAATTGACATTCCAAATTGCCCGTAGTGTGTGAATGAATGTGTGTATGTGAGTATGTGTGTGTGCCCTGCGATGGATTGGCACCCTGTCCAGGGTGTACCCCGCCTTGTGCCCTAAGTTTCCTGGGATAGGCTCCAGGCCCCCGCGACCCTGTATATAAGGATAAAGCGGTATACAAAATGAATGAATGAATGAATGAATGGATTTCTCATGAAAAGAAATAAACTGTAAAAGGTGTATTATTCATAAATGCAAAATTGTAAGATATTGCAATAGGAATTTGACGTGGTTATGGTTATAAACTTTTACCAAAAACCATCTCTCATGCAAAGCATTGAGGTCGGCCTGGAATTTTAATGTCATGTGTTAACAATAATAATTCTTTAGGTTGCAAGTTTTAATTTTTTTTTTTTTTAATAAACTTCAGTTTTCTGTGTTTTATGGCCACATAACATAAAGTGTGTGTCTAATTTGGAGCATTTAAACAAAACCACTGTTGTTAGTAATTTGGGGGGGGGGGGGGGATCTTTAATTTTGCACAAAATGCTTTAATTTAAGCAACAATTTTACAGATCATGTGCTTCTAGAAGCTTATACCAATCTGACTATCAATACCCATGAAGAAATATGAATAATTTGTATTTTCAATTATTTTTTATTAAAGCGAGACAGTATAACGCTGAAAAATGGCCATTGTTGGGGCACATATAAAATCATCTCTCCAAAATGGCTGACAAGAGCAACTTGACATTTTTAGGGAAGCAAGATTGGTCACTTCCATGTTGCATAAATTTTAGAAGTAGCACATGTATAACTTATAAGAAATAAGATCAGCACCAATACAGTACTATGTTAAAGCAATATGGTAAAAACAAACAAACAAACAAACAAAAAATGTAATGTTCGGAGCGAGCTGCAGTTTTGCGAAGTAAGAATGTTGTGAGAATGTAGTTACATTTGAATTAAATATCACTAACCTTTGAAATCATCAAGTTAATTAGGCAGTCACCAACATAGACATGTATTACAAAGTGAATTTTGTGCATGTATATTAAATAAGATACTGGATATCAGAAACATCAGTAAGCTATCTGCCTCCCACCCAGCTCTGTGAACATACTACATCCTTCCCATATTTCCTCTGAGGGTTATGCTGAAATGTCATGGAGGCTTACAGGAAAGCAGAGTGAATTTTATAAAATAAACAACAGAGCGGATGGAACACTTACTGTAAGAGGCATATTTAGTGAAGGACGACCCAGAGTATTTCCTTTGCCATTAAAACTATGGTAAGAATGAGAGCTGTGAACGTACAAAACTGAAGCCGTTTAAGCTCTTGTCACCAGTATTTTGGTAATATACTTTTACATTTGTTTGAAAAGATAAAATGGCAACATGTACATTGGTTTGTCCAATGGCAATAGCAGTTGTGTTATTGGAAGGAACTGATGGTCTGTGTGGCTCCCCTTTCCCATTTCGTGATGTTGGGATGGGGATTTCATTACCAAAGGATATCCTTGAATTTGTGGTTAGGCTTGCCAGAAGGAAAATTTCATCCTGACCTCTGGAACCTACACTGTAAAAAATAAATCCTGAAAATAGTTGTTGGAAAAAAGAAATATATGTTGGGCTAATATAATGCTGGTGTCAAAAAAGAAAAATATGTTTTCTCAATGATTGTATAAATTTCATTACTCAACTACGAAAGTTTCATCAAGGCAACGAGTATAACTGTGTTCATGAAACATTTAACTGCACACAAACAATTTTATGTTGGACGAACAAGACGGACCCTGCGCATGCGCAAACGCGTTCTTCCAGAATTTTCGAACTTCCCGCTATTTCCTCCCGAAATGGTGAGTACTTCATGGAAACTAACTGTCCTGCAAAGTAATCAGCAATTTTAGCTTTATAACATACAGTATATATTATCCAGCAGCAAGCTTTAGAACATTATATTTTCGAGTGTTTATTTATATAATTTGGAGTGTTACAGTAGTTATCTGGCAATGCACTCGTTTCAGCTCCTAACGCATTTCTTTTTTCAGATGGTATGTACATTGACATTAATGTTAATCTATGAAACCGCTAAAGTTTACTTACGTTACATGCATTTTATTCATTTTAATGACTGATAATTTCAAAGGCTATCTGAAAAAGACGGCGCGTTAGTGCTCTACTGAGGGAGCTTAATGTTCTCACTTCATCATTCATTAACCTTATAGTGTCTGAAAACGGTTATAATGGCTAAACGGACATTTTTTGTCTAGGATTTTTTAATTATTGGCACATTTCACTATGGTTGTTTTATGGTTTTGAACTACAAACGGTTACTTAATTAGTTATTCATATATTTTTCTTTTTCTATTTCAGGTATTAGGGCGAATATCTGGGAAACACTGCTTACTGCATCTGCAAACAATCTTGGAGCTTGGCAAAATTATTTCACAACATTTTTTTTTTTTTAATCTTAAACCATTTCTGAGTTAAAGCAAATATTTTATTTTCAAATAAGCCACTGCACGTTTTTACTGAGAAATATCAGTATGTTTTGTTCCTCAAAGCAGAAGTCTATTTATCCAGTATACTGTTTTGACTGAGTGTGATATTAGTAAGCTTTGTAACATGAATGTTAAGGGCACAGTTTCATTCTTGCATTTTGGAATGTTATTTGCATATTTTGTTATAACAATGCAGCAGTTGTTTATTTGTTGAAATAGAGCAGCTGGATTGCACTTAATCAATGTTGATAGTCTTTAACAGGTGTTTAAAGTTTACATTAAAAAAATATTCAAATTTAGAGGAATGTGTCATGTTATTTGAAATGTGGCTACAGTGAATAACCTACTCAAGTAAACTTTAAGATGTTAATTTTATAATTATGCAAGCATAATTTCCAATTCAAAATATACCTTTCAGTCAACTTGGAACATTTAATTGACACAACATTATATTTCAATTTGAGACTGCTTCTTGGCCTAACTAGGCATGTTTATTCAGCATAGAACATTTAGTTGACAGAATGTTTTATTTCAATTTGTGTGTACATTTAGAGGTAATCAGCACAGCAAAAACAAAATAGTTTATACAACTTAAATTGAGCCAACTAAAAATTTTAGATGCAACAGGTCACTAGAAATTTTTTAGTTGGAGTAGCAAGAATTTTTTTACAGTGTACTGTACCATAGTCCTGTCTCCAGTGTTCTCTGTGTCAAGCTTCTGTCACTCCCAAAACATTCCTGCACATAATTAGTCACTGGGTTTGAAAGATATTTATCATAGAAATTGTAGGTAATTACAAAATATATTGAGTAAGATCTCATGTTAATGGTGCAATGTTTTACTATTGCTTTAACAAGTTCACATATGTCTCATATATGAGTTCCTCCAAAATATGTCTGTTAATGCTTCAGTTGGAATACCCCCAGATAATTATTTTATTTTTTTTACATCAAACTCACTATATTTCACTCAACACATTGTTTCGGTGTCTATGTAAATGAGCTACTTCCGAGCCACACCCCACCAGAGAATATATCTTCTTATATGAGGTCACATCGGGAGGAAATCTAATTGAATTGTTTAAGCTCTGTCCAGTACAAAAATGGAAGAGTAAAAGCAGAGGGGTTTTCTTTTTCGTACTGTATATGAACTGGATATCTGAAAAAAGGAATTTTGCTAAATATTTACCCTTTAAGAAAATGGCCCAGAACAATTCTTATTAGTTACAGTATATATCTCAGAAACTAAGAAACTATAGCTTTTGCCACATATACATTTCAAAACACCCCTAGGCAAGGATGTTTTTTTTTTTCATGTAAAATTTCTTAAAGTCCCCAAATTATGAAATGGTCAGGTTTTATCACTTCTCTTCTGTTACGTCTTACCCAACAGTGCTACTCATTACATGTCTATAGTCCATTGATTTAGCTTCAAAAGCCATTTGATTTAGCAACATTTAATCAGGAGCACCAATCTCGCAGTTGGAATGAAAGTGACCACCCATGCATTGTCAGAAAAGTTATTGCTCAACACCAGCATGATCTTTCTTCTCACTTTCCCCTCAGGTGAGATCTCTTAAACCAATATTGAGTCATCACATGTGCCTTCACAAGTACAAGTAAAAGATGTTTCATGCCAAAGCAAATGTAATTTTCATAAAAGGTGAAGTATAATTTATCATGTGGCGGCACGGTGGTGTAGTGGTTAGCACTGTCGCCTTGCACCTCCAGGGTCTGGGTTCGATTCCCCGGCCAGGCTCGATTCCCGTCTCTGTGTGCATGGAGTTTGCATGTTCTCCCCGTGCTTGGTGGGTTTCCTCCGGGTACTCCGGTTTCCTCCCACAGTCCAAAGATATGCAGGTTAGGCTAATTGGCGTTCCCAAATTGCCCGTAGTGTGTGATTGGGTGTGTGAGTGTGTGTATGTGTGTGTGCCCTGCGATGGATTGGCACCCTGTCCAGGGTGTACCCCGCCTAGTGCCCGAAGTCTCCTGGGATAGACTCCAGGCCCCCGCGACCCTGAACACAGGATTAAGCGGTATAGAAAATGAATGAATGAATCAATAATTTATCATATAGTAAACATTATAGCTAATGTTTTTGTAACAGAGCTTGAGGAAGTGAGAGAGAGAATATTAAATATTGCTGAGTCTTAATCTTAATCCTAAAAGAAATAATTTAAAAATCATATTAAAAATCTTTCGTTTTTTTTCCCTTTTTTAAGTATTCTGAACCAAAACAACCCCAAAGATTATTATTTGTTTTTGCATCAAGTATTTATAAGGTATGGCAGACAGACAGACAGACAGATAGAAGGAGAATGTAGTCATCACTGCAGTCATCAATGTAAACAACTGGGGTAAACCAGGTTTTTACAATGTCTGCTAAAATTACATTATATGTCTAAAACGTCCCATTTCCCCGTCTTGACTTTTTCCATTAATTTACCATTTATTTTCACTCTTATTCTTTTTAACACTTCCTCCTTTTCCCTTTTCTAGCTCTTACTTTGTCACACATCCTCGCAATTTCAATGTCAGCCCAAGATTGACTCACTTGGTCTTATGTTTCATCACATTTGTTATAAAAAGCATGTGATTTAGAGAAGGCAGCTGACTTAAAAAAAAAAAGTCTGGCAGTGAAGTGGTGTTTGCAAATTGTCTCACATAACATACTATGACAGTTTGTATACTTGTCATGGGACCTAATAAAGTAAAAATCAGAATTTCATGGGTGCTAAGGCATTAAAGGGTTAATAGACATATTTGAATCTTATGCACTATACTGGAGTCGCACCTTTCAAGCTTTTTGTACTTTTTTCAAGATTCAAGATTCAAGATTCTTTATTTGTCACATGCATAGTTATACATAACTATGCATGTGACATGCATAGTTGAGTTTTTTGTACATACATGTGTGTGCATAGAGTTTGTATGTTCTCGCCAAGCTTGTATCGTGTGTGCCCTTGTATCGATTGGCACCCTGTCCCTTGTGTATTCCGGGACATGTCTCCTGGGATAGGATCGTTCCTGTATAGAGCGGATAAAGCGGTATAGACGATGAGTGAGTGTTCACAATTAGATTGTATGGAATGAGACATGTGTTGTGTAATACTCACTCCTAACCCTAGTTTGAGACAAGTAATTCACCTAGGATTTCATTTAGCCTCATGCACCGTATGTTCAAAGTCATAAGGCTTTGTGATGGATTTACGACCAGAAGTGAAAACAATTCTTTCTGGTATCACTACCACAAACTTCATCGCTTCATCTTGTTCACTTCTTCTTGGCTTCATTCATTCTTGAAAAAAATGTTTCAATATTTTAATGCCTGTATGAAAAAAATTATAGTTTAATGAAATGCACTCTTAGAAAGTAAAGAAAGAAGCACATGCACAGTCGTGTACCGTTTATAAGGGATCCCTATTCATCAGCTCACACACAACTTGTCTGAGCTGCTGTCTGTGTTGTTGGAATAAAATTGAATCTCATGAACCATCACAATCTATTCTACGCCACATTTTATTTGAAAGATTTTGCAATAAACTTCTGCCTGCCAAAACTCCACAGAACTGGATATCATTCAGCTGCAGCATTGTTGCCGAAAACCGGGGTCACATTAAGTAGCAGTAATGAAGGATCAAAAACCACAATGCAAACGGTTCTGCCGGAAATTCCGAATTTATTTAATTCATTGAGTTAGAAGCAGTTAACATGGAGATAATGTGTTGTTCAAGATGACATAAGGTTAGCAGATGTGCTTTCTTGCTGAAAGTATTACCACTACTAAGTCTGTAGTACACAGCAACAGACTGCAACGGACTACTTTCTTCCATGATTATGACTAAAACCCAGAGCAAAAACGTTTAGTGCCAAAGAGAAGGAGGACACTTGAAGTGAGACAAGTACTATTTATGCGTTCATCAGAGCTAACACCATGGCACCATGGCTCACTGGTTAGCGCTGTCACCTTGCCTCCAGGTTCCGGGTTAGATTCCCGCCTCGGGGTCTGGTTGGATGGAGGTTGCATGTTCTCCCTGTGCTTGGTGGGTTTCCTCGGGGTACTCCCCACAGTTTCCTCCCACAGTCCAAAGACATGCAGATTAGGCTAATTGGCATTCCCAAATTCTCCGTAGTGTGTGTGAGTACAGTATGTGTGCCCTGCGATGAATTGGCACCTTGGCCAGCTTCGTGCAATAGGGCTCTTGGGATAAGCTCCAGGCCCAAACGACCTTCTATTCAAGATAAATTAGTATAGACGATGAGTGAGTAAACTATATCAGGATATCAGCATGACAAAAATATTGCATTACCATAATGGGCATGAGAGTGATAATACAAGATATCCTCAACTTGCTGCAGGTATACTAGTACTAAAGTACTAAATGTAAATGTGCCAAAGAATATGTCATGTTTACTTTATTTTAACCCTTTTGATGCCTCTGCACAAGTTTTTTTTTTGTCTATTTGTTTTTTTCCAAACCTACTTGTGGTTTCTGCTTAATAGAGCAACACAGTGAAAAGGTCAAATATATTAATACCACTAGTGATATTACTCAGCAGTTGTGGTTATGACTTTCCTCTGCCTTACTTTTAGCCCCACTGCTAGACAACAAGAAAAAAAGGTTGTTCATGTAGGAGTGAATTCTGAGTTGTCTCACTTCACATTTACCTTCCAACAGGCCTTGTTTTGAGAAGATTGAAAAACTGCTGTGTTGAATGTTTTGTCGTCAGGACAGAGGATTAAGTAACACGTTGGTGAAATTTTCTCTGAAAGCAGACTCTCAGCGCAATATGAATGGGGAAGTTTGGTCAGTTTTTGCCATGTATGTGAGAGTGCATGTGTATGTGAGAATGCAGAGTCTTTCTTTGACATGTGATGCAGTGTGATCAGACAGTGGCTGGAAAACAGAGCCATCAGAAAACTGGATGGTCTCAGATTTCTGGATGTTTAGCAGGCCCAGGTTAAATGGCTGCCTTGTTTTGATAATGGCGAATGGTACTAGATTACAGTATTTACTCCATGTTGGACCAATCAAAACTGGGTTGGACTGCCTCAAAAATGTTTGCACAATTCATGTGAAATGTGCTCTTAATACTCCAAAGATATTTAGCGAACATTGCACATCTATGATAAAAACCATCACATGTCAAATATCCAGACTTTTAGGTTATATTTCAATAGAATTCAGTCCATTAATTTCAAACTACTTAAAATTAGACATGTATTGTTGTAGATTGAACCGTAACATTTCCGACCTTGCTCAAATAAAGCTCAGTATCACAGTTCTCATGGCATCGTGAATGTGGAAATGCTCTAACTTTCATTATTAAACATAGCAGTGCGTTCTAGTTTTTTCAAAACATTTTTTACACTTTCCATGATCATTCAGTCTGACCACATTTTTCCTTATAGACAATGGTTCACCACTATACTTCCAGGTTAAATAATGCATTTTACAATTCAACAATATCCTTAGTTCTTTTCTTGATGCAGGACAATAATTTGGCCCTTCTGAAACATCTTAGCCACGACCGAAGGATATATATATATTTTTTTTAGGAAATGAGATGCTACTCACTGCCTCAGTTAGGTTTAAATAACTTATTGCCAGCTGAAACATATTAATCACTGCAGTAATTATCCAATGGGAAGCTCTTAACTGTTTGCTTAGTTAAATCCAGGTGTTGATCTCTTTTTTTTTTTTTACCTTTAATAAAAGGTTTTTATTAAATAAACAACGCATTGCAGTTGCAAATCAGAATAATTTAACCTTTTCCTTCAAGTATAGTTATAAACATTCAAACAAGAAAGCTACCAGTCAAAAGGGGTTAAATGTGCCAACTGGAGTAAGAGCATAGTCAGATGCAGGTTGTTCAAAAAACAAAAGCAACATCTAGAATTCAAATGAATAAAATCGGTGTAAAAGACCATTTGTCTGTACTTTAATAAACACTTAATTTGGGAATACACAAGTCTTTCTAAAGAAACAGGATTTTTCAAGTCCATCAAAGCTGGTACTTACAACACCTTCCTCTTGAGACATGTGATCTAAAAGCTTTTGAGTCTTGTCTTTCAGAGAGTGAGGGGCATTTAGACCAAGCCCATGCTAATACTGACGCTGAATTCACAAGTAATCTAATAGTGAGACGGCCATTTAAAAAAAAAAAGCCTAAACATCCTCAACTCAAAAGAAGAAGCAGTGAAACTCTTGCAAAAATTTGTGTATTTATGTAAGATGGGGTAAGTTTGTATTTTCTGCAAAATCTATTATTTGTTTTTAAGGATTTTTTAACATTTGAATGTTGACAGAAATAATTTTAAAAAGTGTGAATCAATGTTGTATTGAGAAACAATCGATTAATTCACTTAATTCAATCAACAAATGAAAGATTTGTATCAATTAAATTGTACACCTTTACACTAAGCATGCTGAAATGCATTGAACTGATGCATTGGCCTAACTGTAGAGTAAAAAACAATTCGATTGGCATAAAAGTTGAGATGCACAGTGTGAACTTTGTTGAACCTTGATGTTTCCACTTTAAGAAGCGGAGGCCACACCAACTCAGAGACTTGCTGAATGTGGAACATCCCAGGAAGCCTCTGCTGCCCACACACTCAAACACACACATTCTGACTCAGTCTGAAACCAAGAGTGCTGAGTGTGGGGGTGAGGTCTTGATGTGTATGAGCATGTAAATGTATTTGTGTCATATGTGTCCGTTTCTATGTCTTTTTCATTTTGTCTAAAGGGTAAGCAAACTACTGCACAATGTATTTTTGAACTCTATCTCAATATACTGTAGGCAAGGGCTTGTTATTTTGTATATTGTACATTATAATGCATTCTTAACAACCTGATCTTAACTTTATTTTTTTTACTTTAACTTTTTCCATTTTTTGTAGAGATTATATTTTTTGAAATTCATTGTGTTTTAAACAGCTCTATTGTAAAGAACATTTGTGGAAATGTTACATGTATAAATAAATAGCCCAATTTAAAAACTAATATTATTAAGAAGAGCAGTTTTAAAACTCAGAATACATGCAGACAGTGTTTGCTTGAGATGGTAATTTTCACATAAACATGCACAGGAATAATTGATACCGCAGTGTTTAAAGGATTTACTTTTGTGGAATAAACAGAGCTTTCATAATGATCATGCAGGTTTCCCCGAATGTTACTGTAGTGAATACTGCAAACATGCTGGCTCGAATTAAAAATGCATAAACCCGGTTTAAACAACTTGAAATTTTAGGACAAGGCCTTTTGTCTGTACTTTAATGAACACTTAAATCAGGAATACACAAGTCTTTGTAAAGAAACAGTATTTTTCAAGTCCATCAAAGCTGGCAATTACAACACCTTTCTCTTGAGACTTGTGATCTAAAACCTTTTGAATCAACCTCATGCTAATACTGACACTGAAAGTGAATATACACAGTAATACTTGATACAACAGTAGTTTAACTCATGTTCAAAATGTCATATTTTATATAAATCATTTACCTTAGTGGACTAAATAGAATGTTCATATGGATCATGTATCACTAGTAGTATTGTATCACATATTCTCTCTCTCTCTCTCTATATATATATATATATATATATATATATACACACACACAGGTCCTTCTCAAAAAATTATCATATCATGAAAAGGTTCTCTAAACGAGCTATTAACCTAATCATCTGAATCAACTAATTAACTCTAAACACCTGCAAAAGATTCCTGAGGCTTTTAAAAACTCCCAGCCTGGTTCATTACTCAAAACCGCAATCATGGGTAAGACTGCCGACCTGACTGCTGTCCAGAAGGCCATCATTGACACCCTCAAGCAAGAGGGTAAGACACAGAAAGAAATTTCTGAACGAATAGGCTGTTCCCAGAGTGCTGTATCAAGGCACCTCAGTGGGAAGTCTGTGGGAAGGAAAAAGTGTGGCAGAAAACGCTGTACAACGAGAAGAGGTAACCGGGCCCTGAGGAAGATTGTGGAGAAGGACCGATTCCAGACCTTGGGGGACCTGCGGAAGCAGTGGACTGAGTCTGGAGTAGAAACATCCAGAGCCACCGTGTACAGGCGTGTGCAGGAAATGGGCTACAGGTTGCAAACTTTGCATGTCATTCGGAAATCAAGGTGCCAGAGTCTGGAGGAAGACTGGGGAGAGGGAAATGCCAAAATGCCTGAAGTCCAGTGTCAAGTACCCACAGTCAGTGATGGTCTGGGGTGCCATGTCAGCTGCTGGTGTTGGTCCACTGTGTTTTATCAAGGGCAGGGTCAATGCAGCTAGCTATCAGGAGATTTTGGAGCACTTCATGCTTCCATCTGCTGAAAAGCTTTATGGAGATGAAGATTTCATTTTTCAGCACGACCTGGCATCTGCTCACAGTGCCAAAACCACTGGTAAATGGTTTACTGACCATGGTATTACTGTGCTCAATTGGCCTGCCAACTCTCCTGACCTGAACCCCATAGAGAATCTGTGGGATATTGTGAAGAGAAAGTTGAGAGACACAAGACACAAGAATCTGCAAAAGGATTCCCGAACAAGTATTGAGTGCATAACTGAACATAATTATTTAAAGGTTGACTTTTCTTTTATTGGTCGGATGAAATATGCTAATTTTTTGAGATAGGGATTTTGGGTTTTCATGAGCTGTATGCCACAATCATCAACGTTAAAACAATAAAAGGCTTGAACTACTTCAGTTTGTGTGTAATGAATCTAAAATATATGAAAGTCTAATGTTTAGCAGTACATTACAGAAAATAATTAACTTTATCACAATATGCAAATTTTTTGAGAAGGACCTGTGTGTGTATATATATATATATATATATATATGGTTAGCACTGTCGCCCTGCACCTCCAGGGTTCGGGTTTGATTCCCAGCCAGGCTCGATTCCCATCTCTGTGTGTATGGAGTTTGCATGTTCTCCCCGTGCTTGGTAGGTTTCCTACGGTTTCCTCCTACAGTCCAAAGATATGCAGGTTAGGATAATCCAGGCCCCGCGACCCTGAATACAGGATGAATCAGTATAGAAGATGAAGAAGATGAGATATTACATACACACACACACATGGACATACATACTGCATACATATATACATACTATATATATATATATATATATATGTGTGTGTGTGTGTGTGTGTGTGTGTGCTTTTGAAAGTGATGACTCATATAACCTTGCCTGTTTATGCGCGCGCACACACACCTACATATATAGTTTCCGGTTTGCAAACACCCACATACACACACACACAAGTACACAAGTCTTGTTATTTTATATATTAAACATTAGAATGTATTCTTAACAAATCTTAACAATATGTGTGTGTATATATATATATATATATATATATATATATATATATATGTGTGCACTCACACCACTGTATATATATATGTATATATATATATATATATGTTTATATATGTATGTATATATATATGTTTATATATACACAAATACATATATGTATACACACGTATAAACTGGCAAGGTCATATGAGGCATGTTCAAAAGCACGCACGCGTTTATATATTTTTTAGAATACCCCATCGATGTTTATTGTTTAACTAAACGTAATAAATATTTGTTTTGAAGACTCGTTTGCGCGTTGAACTCTCGTGCGCCGCTGTTTGTCGCTGACGCCGTGCACGAGCTCTCCGTGCTGCCCGCTATTACGGCGATACACTCGAGATGTCGTCAGACGCGGGAGGTGGAGCTCGAGATGTTGCAATCGCGCGAAGTACAGCATCATCATCGAGGCGAAGCTTGTGTCACGCAGGAAAGCATAATATGAGTCGCAGACCAAACTGAGAAGCCACAAGCTGGGACGTCAGTCAGGTGGAGGGGCCGCGTCGGATTTCAAAGCTCATTCATCAAAGCGGCTTTAAGTCTCTCGCTTGAACACTTATAACATCCTGGGACTCCTGGAGCCGGGGCACGTTTCACCCCCCCCCCCCCCCACCCACTCACTCCCCCCAATGTCTGCTAACTTTCTGGACAACTTTTCTCACTCTCTCTCATCTAAACTGGTTTGCAGTGAAATCGCTTCACCATTTTATTCATTGTGGACGTCGAACGGCTTTTCTTTGTTGAGCGACCAAGTGCTGTGTGGACTGGAGCAGATTGACTTCCTGTGAGTAGCAGCCTTCATTCAGAACAAAGGCATTACTGTCACCAAGAAGAGACGCTGGAATGCGTTTTCATTTTCACTTACGACTATTTGTTTTAACAACTTGTGGGACAAAATGTTAAAAACAGACCTCTAATTCCAATCACATCGGCCGATCTGTGATTTATTATTTATTTTTATTTTTTTTTGCTGAATATTACAATCCTGGATACTTTGTGGAATCTTAATAGACTACAGTTCTGGATCGGACAGAGTGGTTCGTCACTACAACAAGTGAAGTTCTATAAACGTCATACATTTGCTACTTTGATTCTAGTTTGAAAAATTTGTTTCTGAAGTTGGAAAAAAAAAATGTACGGAGACCAATAAGTGAGTTTGCTACAACAACCGGCGCTGGAGTTCTGAGTGACTATTGTTGTGCTGTCGGAGAGGAGCGAGTCCTTTGTTCAGCAGCGAGGTGAGCAGAACCCTGTTGGTTTTCCCCCGTGTTCTTATATAATTAATTTAAGAAAGAATATTGCAGGCTATGTCTCCCCCCCCCTCGATCAATCAGGTGCGCTTTCTTTAGAAAAGGTAATTGTGAAATAGTCTGGGTTAAACTTTAGATGGAAAAACTGATGGTGCAACTCTTTCGCAACCACAACAGACTATTCTCAAATAAATTACAGATTTTTTTTTTATAATAATAAAAAAAAATAGTAATAATGGCTTATTATTTAGCAGGATATGAGTAGCCTACAGTCTTGTATAAACTATCACATAAGGCAGTGGAAAAACGAGACTGCGCTACGTCACGTCATGACGCTCGGTTGAGTGTGTAATAGGTCGGTGTGTGTGTGTGTGTGTGTGTGTGACTCAGTGGCAGCGCCTAGGCAGGCTTCGACAGTAACGCGAGTAAGAGCCTGGTTGCATCAAGCAGCTGTGCTCATCACACAGACCTTCAGCCATTTTAGTCTGTCTGATGGAATAGCGGATGTGATTCAGCGTTGCCGGGTGGTTTTGTCACTTTACCTCACTTGTTATTTCTAATCGAGCCTCCTGAGAGTTCACCATCCGACCGACTCTCAGTCTAAAGTAACCTATTTATTCTAGTTAATTCTGACATGTGTGAAGGCAAATACTGAACTGCTGTACTAATATGCAGGAAGTACAACATATGGTGCACTTGGTTGGTCTGTCACAACATTTATATTACTGTATACTTTTATACACACACACACACACACGTATATGAGGCATACATTTTTTTTTTTTTTTTTTTGCTGACTCATACACAATACATCTAGATACACACACAGTCTTACATTTTTGGCTGACTCATACACATATACTCATGTATATACTGTATATATCAAAAAAGTGTTTATAACAGTCACTTAAAATATTTAAACTACTGTTACTGCTCATGAAAAATATAAAACGTTATACATTTGCGTTATACAATTTGTGTCTGAAGTTGGAAAATACAAAAATCCAGTATCTCAAACTTGTGAAATGTTCATATATATATATATATATATATATATATATATATATATATATATATATATATGAACATTTCACAAGTTGTGTGTATATATATATATATATATATATATATATATATATATATATATATATATATATAAAATTATTATTATTTTTATTATTAATTTTTTTTTTACCGCATATCACAGCTGGGGTCAGAGCACAGGGTCACCTAAGATACAGCGCCCCTCAAACAGATAGGGTTAATGGCTTGTCTCAGCGGCTCAACAGTGGCAGCTTGGTGTTGCTGGGGCTTGAACACCCGACCTTCCAATCAGAAACGCAGTAACCTACAGCCTTAACCGTTTGACCCACCACTTCCCTTTGACATGGATTATTACATTAATGCAGCAGGGCATGGAGGTGATTAGCCTGTGGCATTTCTAAAGCATTACTGAAGACCAGGATGCTTTCATAGTTTCCTTCATCTCGTCTGTTTTGTTAGGCTTGATGTTTCTTATCTTCCGCTTGACAATACCCCATAGACTCTTTATAGGGTTCAGGTTGGGTGAGTTGGCTGGCCAGTCGAGAACAGTAATATTGTTGTCAGCAAACCAGTTAGTGGTACTTTTGACACTGTAGGCAGGTGTAAGTCTGCCTGGAAAAGAAAATCGGCATTTCCAAAAAGCTTATCAGAAGACAGAAGTGTGAAATTCTCTAAAATGTCCTGGTGATCCGATAGTCCAGTGATCAATTGACCAATTCACCACTGATCAATAGTCCAGTTCTTTTTGCTTCTTATCCCAGGTATGATGCTTCTGACATCTTTGGTTCTTGATACACAAGAGTTGTACACAAGCGATTTCCTGAAAACATCTCAGAATGGTTGCTCATGATGCACTGACTCCAGCCTCTCTCCACTCCTTATGAAGCTCTGCCAAGTTCTTGATTCGGCTTTGCTTGATGATCACCTTAAGGGTTTTGGTCCTCCCTGTTATTGGCGTTTAGTTATTGGCCTTCTGTGACTTGCCCTCCTTGCAGAGGGTGCCTGATACCTTCTGGACAACTGTCAAGTCAGCAGTCTTCCACATGGTATTTTGACTTTATGAATCGAAATTAATTCAAACACAAAATGCAATATTCTAATATTTTGAGATACTTGATTTTTTTTATTGTACATAGTATACACAGATCATAAACCAACCAAATTTTTTAAAGATATTTACATGCAAAATTGCATCTTGACCAATGCTAGATGACTATATTTGCTCACAACCTCTGTTTTACCTTTTCAACAGATGAGTCTGAATCTCTCAGTATCTGCACTTCCAGTGAGACTGAAGCGAGTAGACTGTGAAGACCCCCACAACACACAGGCAGTGAAATGCAAGCGCCGCAGGCTGAGCCAGCCCCCCTCCCCTGGGTTAGCCCCTTGCCTTTTGCCTCAAACTAATAGCACAGAGCCCCCAGGCTCAGAGAAGCTCTGTGTCTCTTCCATTGGGCCCTATATTCTACTAGAAGCCACAGAGGGCACCCAGACATTTCGAGCGGTGCACCGCATCACTGAGCAGGAGCATAGCTGTAAGGTAAGTTCATCGTCTTTCAATATGATCCTGGGCATTTCTTTTCTTTTAAAGTGTTTAACATGGTAAGCTAATTCTGTTTCCATTCTTCATGTCAATTGTGTGGACAAAGAAAAAGTCTATTCCCATGTGCAGGTCTATAACCAAATTTGTCTTTTCTTTGTTAGATGTTTTCGATGAGGAAGTACCATGAGCTCATTGCCCCATACACTCGTCTGCTGCCGCACGATAATATTTGTAAGATATCGGATATAATCATGGGGGAACAGAATGTGTACATCTTCTTTGAGCGTAATTATGGTGACATGCACTCATACGTGCGCACTTGTAAGAGGCTCCAGGAGGAGGAAGCTGTGCATCTCTTCAGACAGATGGCATCGGCAGTCATGCACTGCCACGAAAATGGTGTTGTACTGAGAGACCTCAAGTTACGCAAGTTTGTGTTTACCGATGCACAAAGGTCAGTTGTTTTTTTTTTTTACTTCTCATATCAGAAAACAAATACATAGTAATTTCATTCATTTTTTATTTATATAGCTTTTAACAGTAACCATTGTTGCAAATTCCAGATGATATTTTTAAAAGTTAGGGTAAAAAGTAATATCTATACACATATGTATGTGATGTTTAAGTTTGCTTTCCTACTTAATAACTCCGGGCCAAATTTATTTGTAGAAAGTGATGTAAATGAATTTTTCCTTTTTTGCCCACAGAACAAAGTTGGTTTTGCACAACCTAGAGGATTCCTGCCTTCTGAATGGAGATGATGACTCTCTCACAGACAAACATGGATGTCCAGCTTATGTAGGACCAGAGATCTTAAACTCACAGCATTCATACTCTGGAAAAGCGGCAGACATATGGAGCCTGGGAGTGGTGCTCTACACCATGCTGGTGGGTCGCTACCCTTTTCAAGACGTGGAGCCGGCTGCCCTGTTCAGCAAAATCCGCAGGGGTGCCTTCACAATCCCAGAGAGTCTGTCACCCAGAGCCAAGTCTCTAGTGTGTTGCCTGCTCAGAAAGTCACCCTTGGAGAGGCTGGAGGCCCCAGACATTTTGCTCCATCCTTGGCTCCACTGTAGCACAAATGCCTTTGTCAGCCATCACCCTAACTCTAAGCACTCAACTGACCAAGTGGTGCCAGACTTTGAGGAATGTAAAAAAGGAGACTCACTGAAATTTTGTGAAGCTCCAGAGTGAGCTTTCACCTGCTTGTGTAAGCACACTATCTGAGAGGTCTGTTTGCAGTGGTTGCATAGCTGAACATATTCAAGATTCCAAGACAAAATGAATAGGATCCTTATTTGTAAATCCAATTTCTCACCTATGAAAATAGACCTAAAACAATGGATTGATTCCTCGGTCTGGGAAATATCTACGGTGATACATACTGTTTAGCAAGAAGTTAAAAGGGCTACAGAAGAATGAAAAGTGTGTGCTTTAAAATTAATTTTGGAATAAGATTTGTGATTTAAGGAATGACTGGACATTAAGCTCAATGCTCCTGCGAACATTCACTCCAGCAGTGTTGTGATATTCATATGTATATTTCGTAATGTGTACATTTATGTTGTTGTGACTCTGAATCACTTGATACCTCGGACTTGAAACCTGCAATACTTGATGCATAGTATGTGCCTTTTGCTATGTACTGTTTACATAATTTTCAGTGGTAAAAGCAGTTAAAACATTTAAAGTGCCTTTTTACCATTCTTAATATGTAGTTTTTTTTTTTTTTTTTTTTAGTTTCCTACCAAAGACTTAAGTGTCATCTCTCTCTCACTCACACACACGTGAGTGTGCATATATTCGACAATACAGTCGGTCTTCAATAATGTCTCAGCAGTTTTGCAGGCTGATTGCCTCCATGCCATGCCACATTCACGCTAAACATAACTGTTTAGTATTTCTGCATTGTAGGTCCTTTTTTGACAGATATTAGAAAATATTCAAAAAAGTTCTAATGAGCTGCAAACTGTAATCATCAAAATGAAAACAAAAAAGACCTGAAATATTTCACTTGTCGTGTAATGAATCTGGAATGAGTTTCACTTTTAATTGCAATTTAATATATGACATGATATACCATGCATTAATCAGGTGATTGTACCAATTAGTCCTTCTCCCACTTCAGGATAAAATTGTTGGCTAGATAAAAACATGTCCTAAGGTTTTAATACTGTCTGGTATGTGTATGTACTATGAGTGGACATAGATACTGAAAGTCCACTTACACCACAGCACATTGCCATTAAATGGTAAAGTGACTTGTGGCATCTGTGACACATTTGAGAAAAGAAGACGTTACAGTTGTGAGCAATGATGTCAGCAACAATGCGTTGACTGTCATCTCTATGTCCAATTATTCTGTTCACTTGTAAATAGCTTTTTTGCAACCACAGCAAAAAAAGAAAAGAAAAGAGGACACTACACTTGTTCTCAGTTAAAGGAGTGGTTATTGTTTTCTAGGTACAAATAAACAAATGCAAAAAAAGTTTGTTGTCTTCTTGAAAATAAATGAATGCTTTAATTTTAGTTCAAGGGTTTTGTCTAGCTTCCCTCCATGGAGTCCTTTTAAAAGGCTATTTTTCAAAACACACACAAAGCCATAATAGTTTTGATGATTTATTTAACATGGTATTTCCACACTGAAAGCACACAAAGCCAGCAAAGCTGTAAATTTTCTCAATTGGGCCATAAACATTAAAAACAATGTTTTTGTTTGTCCATGATAAAAGAAATATTCCGTTAATATACATTAAATACAAATTCAATTATATCTTTACACTTATAGCTCTTTCCTATGGGGTTGTCTGCTTCCTGAATACCTTGCTTAAATAAATAAATAAAAAATACATACTTCCAAATCCAGTAAAACACAACTTGTACTCGAGTTTAGGTATGATTAAACTACCACAAACTCTAGTGATGTGCAGTATAAGAGAAAGCTGGGTCACAATTCCATAATTTTTTTTTTTTTTTTTACATTAAAAATGTTTTTTTTTAATTTGTTAAAAAAAAAACAATAAATCAAAACAATGTATTTGTATATGTTCTAGACAACATATTTTACTTAGGCCCTGTTTGGGTAGCTGCTATCCTACAAAAATACTGTACTGCTTATTTATACGTAATTAGAGGAGGAAATTCTACACTTTAAACAATATGACAAAAGTTGAACACTGAATATGAGCTGATTCTCAACTTGAATGATGATGGTGGTAATTTTCAGCCAAGGAAATTCATTAAACAGTAGACCTCTGGTTGTTTGCTGTGCTTGACTGAAATAACTGTTAAATATGCTACTGTGTTAGCACATTACTGTTCTACTGTGACACATGTAGGATAACAAGAGTTTTTCCACATATCATTATGAATAACAGAAACTAATATCCTACTGTTTAATGAATTTCCTTGGCTGAAAATTATTACCATCATTTATTTCTGATTACAGCTAAATTCTCTAGTTCCTACCAAGTTTGTACAAACTGGTAGGAACTAGATAGTTCAGCTCTAATGGGAAATTATTCTAAACACATTTCAATTTAATTTACATTTGACATTATTCACACACCTGAGAAAAGTGTACCTTGTACTTTTTAATCAATTGCAGTAAAGTTATCCTTTAATTTAATTTTACAAAAGAAGCAAGAACTATTTCCTAAATCCAGCTACTCCAACATGATCATATTAATTATTATGGGTACCCCAGCATAGTCCAAGAAAATACCATGCAACTTTGTGATGACAAAATGAAACACCAGAAATGTTTGGACCCTTAACATCACACCAACCAAGAGTTAATAACTAGATAAATAAAAAATCAAAACAACAAAAGATCCCATCTATAGTATCTGAGACAGATGTACGTTGTTAATACAAGATAGTGCTAAAGTTATTTATTTGGCGAAATTGGAGTGTGAGGAATAGGCTTTTTTTTTTTTTTTTTTTTTTTATAAACATGGCTGAATTATACCAGTTTATAAACTGAAATGTCAAATAGGCCTCTCATTTGTATTTTTCTACTTTCACACTCACTGTGTTCATTAAAATGCAATTATAGCATAGATACTGAAAGTATCTATGTTATGAATATCTGCTTTGACCTTACATTTGAATTGTGTTCAAAATCAAAATTATACAAAGACAGCTAATTTACTTTCTAATACATGCATGCATTAGCATCTTCTAATGAGCATTTGAAATGTAATAAATAAAAGGTATATCGAAGGTATGAAGAAGATTAAAGAATAAAGTGCTTCATCCAACACACTGTGATGTATAAAATACAACTATTAACTTTATGTAACATAAAGAAAGCACATTTTTCAATTAAAAGAAGCAGTGAAAAGGAATTTTGACATTGCAGAAAAACCAAATTATGCTACTACAATGAAAACCAAGTGTGGATCTAATTACATTTCTTTTAATAAAAGCATTTACCACTGCACTAAAATAGAAAGAACCACCACCTGAAATAAAAACGCCATTACACTCTAAAGAGACATATAAAGGTATTTCAGAGGTATTTGGAAGCAATGCAGCCGAGTTATGAAATCTTCACTGGGCACACAATGGTCGATACCTGCAATACATATCATTGTTATAAAACACAACTTATGCCAGTACAAGTTAGAGTAAAAACTGACATTCAAATGTTTAACATCAAAATGTTTTATTTCTACGAAAACTTTTTTTCCCTTTAAATATTTTTCCAAATGCATTTTATTTCACTTAATCACCATAATTTAATATGGTGTAAAGTTAAATGTTTTGTGGAGTTTTGCTTGTACTGCCCCAGTGTGCACTGTTATTTTATTCTTTTTAAAGAAGCAGGTCAGCATGCGTCAGTCACCATTATGTGACAGTTATACTGCACTGTGGATACAAAAGAAATGACATTTCATCTCCCTGCATAATGTACATTGTATACAGTTAAGAAGGAAAGGGCTGGGAATAACCACTTTATTCATCACAATTTATTTTCAAATATTTAGTAATTTTTACATACAGTATATAAAACACATGTACTTAAATTTATGCTACGGGTTAAAATGTAAAACCTAACCATTACTTATGTCATGATTACCTAACTATTCCCAAACCGAGTCATTTTGTAAAATTATATTATCCTAATTTGATATTTGCATTTTCCTTACAGTTGCAGCATGCACACTTCCAATTGGATATAAATAAGCCAATACTCAAGAGCCTTTGATTTAATAATTACTGCTGTGAAAAATATTTTGCAGCTGTCAACAATTATTTTACCTTTTTAGTATCTAGTACAAACATAGTTTCTTAATCAACCATGTCTGAAGCTGTATGAAGTGTTGAAAAGATGTTGCTGTGTTTCAGCAGAGGCAAATAATTGGCTAAAATTTCAAGCAGAAATCACAGCTTTTTTAAAAGTGAAAGTATGCTGGACGCAGCATTACAATATAGGGTTACTTCAACTAGGGAAGTCTAGGCTTAGCAACAGTGTGTAGCAATGAAATTAAGTCAGCTGACTACAAGCACGTACTGTATGATCAAGTAACATCGTTGTCACTGCATTTTTCCTGACGGCATAAGGAATCCTTATCATGAATGATTTGGATTCCCAAAGGGTCTTGACTTTGCGTTCAGTAGCTGAATAAACATGTAGCATCTGTAATACAAGATGCCCTGTTTGTACAGTTTGATCCTTTATGCTTTTCATGCTGTAGACCTACGTTTGAGTTTTCATATGGGGAAACCCCAGTCACATGGGTTGCACATGTTCAATGCAATGTATATGGTAGACAAGTGGATAGATCCACAATGCACTAAGAAAAAAAAAATGCATGCATCTAGGCAAAATAAAGCAAACTAGCATAAAAATGTTATATTGCCTTTATCACTATTTTATTCAGTGCAACACTGGTGAATCTCCGCCTGTTTTACATGTGCTGCTGTATGAGACATCAAATTAGTAAGATTGAATGGAGCTATTACTACCATCTCAGGAAATGTTTGCATTGCAGACTTTACAAGTAGATACTGGTCTACTTTCAATATTTCCACAATGCACACAGTTTATGTTATGTTTACGACACCTGTATGATGTAGAACAAATGGCTTAGGATATAGCTGCAATTTATTACAGGTTACAAACAGTATATGCACCGTTTACATATATAGGTTTGTCAATTTTTTTGTCAATATGTTTGAATTTTAAACTATACATTAAATGGTATGTATTACATATTGCAGTTTAAATCACAACTGCAATACATGTGAAAATAATCACAATGTGATTTTTTTTTATTCCATTGTGGAACCCTAGTTCTTACCTCTCCTCATCAATGTTCTCATCCTCTGCAAAGCTGCCTTCACCCAGGTCCAGGTCCAACTCCGTTCCAATGCTTGGGTCTCGTGAAGTCATAAAAAGGCTAGAACCCAATGTGAATGGGTATTACACAACTATATACACAATTTACTGCTACATTAAATATTTAGGTTATAAGCTCCTTTTTCAACACGAGGTGTTGACATGAATAAAAAAACTTTACCTCACAGAGCGGCAGGTGAAGAACACAATCCTTTTCAGCCTTTTATTGTGGAAGAAATAGTTGAAAGACCACAAGTTGCCTTCTTCTCCATATGGGTCAGAATCAAGGTCTGGATTATAACTGGAATTATGATAGAAATTGTCTTTTAAAAGCACTAATTTATCCTAATAAGTAAAACAGAGTAATCTAGATTCATCATTATCACTAAACATTAATAATAAAAAAATATTTTTAAAATGTTAAAGTCAGTTGTACCTGTAAATGTCACACTCCGTCATACTGATCTCACTATCAATGGCCTCCCACAGCTGAGGCTGCAAGTGACTGTATGTCTCCCCAGCAGCAGCAGACAAGCTACTGTTCACAGCATTAAACACCTGAAGGAAAAAGAGAAACCACACCAAAAAAAAAAAAAAAAACCCCACACACCACCATGAAATAAACTGTTTTTATTTTTACTGCTCTTCAGCAATCCCGCTGTTAGTTTAATAACATTTGTATGCATGAAAATTTCCCTACCCAGGTGACACTGGGCTCTCTACTGAAGTCATGTCCTCTGGTGCGGCTGAAGTCATAGTCTGGTCTGAAGGACTCGTTGAGAGTGGCAATCAAGTAGAACAGAGTCTTCCTGCTGCACTTATCAGAAAGTGGACCCTCTGCTTCATCACCACTTTGGCTGTGACTAAGCCTAAAAGTATATGTGCATTTGGATGTATGCAGACGTCACACACGCAGACACACAATTTATTTATATATAAAATAGAACTTAGAGGGTGCATCTTTCTTTGCCTAGTCAGTGTATGTGTTTACAGTCAGATTTAAGTGCCTGACTCCAAAATATTTTATTTATTATTCAACCCCAAAGTATAACCAAAGTATAAAGTCATAACCTTATGATGGAGTAAATAGCAAACAGCTAATAAATTTTCTTTTGCTTAGCCTTATTTTCTACTACTTCCCCAATTCACTATGTGCTAAAAATAACCAAATTTACAACAGTCTCAATGTTTGTTTTCACATCATTATTCAGCAGAAAAACCAGTACCCTCCTTACACGATCAACAGTATTGAGCACTTCCTCCTAACTCTCACAATAGCCATAAAAAATTCTTAACAAAACTGTTCCTAATTTTTAATGGTTAAATATAAAGCCACGGTTGACAATATTTAAACAGTATTTTCTCCTGTATTTCCTACCAAAACACTGACCAAGACTGTATCACATTTTACATCCTGTAGAATTTTGCAGTTCACCACACAGCAGCTGTGATGAACACCTGCTGTTTAATTTGAGCTAGATTGGCAAAATACATCACAAGTTACATCACTTGCACAAGCGCTACAGACCTATAGATCATTCTCCTCTGATCTGATAATGAAAAAGGCATTTCAGTCTGCAGACCACTTTTCATTATTATTATTATTATTATTATTTTTACTACTTTGTGTAAACTCTCTAGACAGTTCAATAAAACTTCCCTGGAGATCAGCATTTCTTTAAATACTCAATCTTTCCTATCTGGTACTAACCACCAAGCTAAAGGTAAAAGTCAGAAATTACCTTTTAAAATGTTGATCCAAACATTAACTCAGGATCTTGAGCTGTAAATGATGTCGTGTGCTTTGATGACTACATAACTATAGTAGATGTTCCTATTAAAGTGAAATGTTTGTGTGCGCAAGTGTATAAAAGCTGAACCCAAATGTAGCTTAACATACAGGTTTGATATAGGGGCAGCATTTCAGTGTTCGTACTTGTTAGGGCTGATTCTAGATGATTGAGGAGGGGACAGAGCTTCCAGCACATGAGGCAGTCCCTCCTGACAAAATTGCTTAAACATCTGTTTGTCTTCACCTGCCATTTTGCAGGAGTAACTTTCAATCCTATAAGAAAAAACTGAATTAAAAAAAATACAAAAAATATATAGAAAAAATAAAAATTAGGAATTTTATTTAGGAAGTCATTAATTTAAATTCTTTTGTCTGGTGATTCACATATAACTACAGTGACTCCAAAATCTTTTTTTTTCCCAACGCACACATTTAAAGCCTCTGATTAGCCTTTTTCTTCAGACCCTATTCTCAAACTCACTCATTACACTAGCTTACACCAGTCTCAAACACAGTGAACTTGAGTCTTGAGATTTTGGAGGCATTAGAAGCAGTAAAACGTTGCTGTTTCTTTATAATGCTAGAGGAGGTACACTGAACTATTCACAAAATTCCATCCAGTGCGTTAAAAAGTTAGTTGTTTGCTGATTCCGTTTAGAAATAATAATTATGGCGGATTACAGATACTGTCAAATGTTAACTCTAAGAAACAGTATAAAAGTTTTTTAAGTGAGAAAACTAATGATATAAGGAACAAACTATGTATAATTAATCATTAAACTTTTTTTTAAAAGGTTGAAATTTGAATAAAATCGGGGGAAAATGTAATATTCACTCTCGCTCATTCATTGTCTATACCGCTTTATTCTGTATACAGGTTCATGGGGGGTCTAGAGCCTATGCCACGAATCTTAGGGGATGAGACAATGTCAATCTATCGCAGGGCACGCACACGCGCGCGCGCGCACACACACACACACACACACACACACACACACACACACACCACAGGCAATTTTTGAGGAATGCCAATTAGCCTAATCTGCATGTCTTTGGGAGGAAACTGGAGTACATGCAAATTCCATGCATAGAAAGGCGGGAATCGAACCCAGAACCTGGAGGTGCAAGGGGACAGTAAAATCGCAATTTTAATCGAATCGCCACCTAGTTATCATAATATCTTATTGTGAGGTGACTGGTGATTCCCACCCCAAATATTTATACATATTTATGGCCAGCGATGGCAGAACGGTAAGACACTGAAGTAATGGTGGAAAGGTTGTGAGGTCAAATCCAAGCACTGCCAAGGAGTAAGCAATGCCCTTAACCCTAAAAAAAAAATCAGTGTGATAGAACATACAGTACATCAAAGAACATTTAACACATTCACTAACACACACCATCTCATGCATATTTTCTACATTGCACTGTTTAAGCACTCATAAAGCACAGTTCTCTGACAGGTCAAAAAAAATATAAAAATAAAATAGAATAAATAAATAACTTAATTACCTTCCAATTATCTTACAGTTTCCAGTCTCTATGGTGAGCTGAGTATTAATGGCCTCAAAACTCGAATTTTCCAAAAGCTTCATTGTTTGTTCCAACAATCTCACACAAACAGCCACACTTTATTACAACATTATCTACCAAACGCACAGACTAACAGCGGTGGCTCGTTAACCAGATAATTTCCATAGGAACAGTATTTTGCAAATCATGAGAGACGAGACGAAAATAGAAAATAGCAAATAGCAAAAGAAGAGTAACGCTGTCTATTAATGAGTGTCGTCTGCACACACGGCTGGCGGTATTGTTCGTGTGCTTCCTGCAGCTCGATGTCTAATAAATAACGTTATATCTTCCTTCTTACTGTGAAATTTCCAGTACCTCCAATTAAAAGTAAAACTGCGAAGAAAATTAGGCATCCCAGCTACTTTATCAGACTTTACGCAGAGGCGAAAGGCTTCTGTAAGCCTTTTCTTATGCGTGTTGTTTTCTTAAATAGAGACACACCGTTGTTTATCTTTCTGTTTATAATATTAGCTACACAGCTAGCAATGTCTTGTCAGAATTCTTCCTCTTCTACTTCTTCCTCAGTGATTCTGTTTTGTTTAGAGTTTGGCATCCAGAGAAAGGTGCATTACCGCCACCTACCGGATTGGAGTGAGGACCTGTCGACCAGACAGGACAACAAAATAGAGTTTAATAATAATAATAGTAATAATAATAATAATAATAATAAAAAATTCTCACATACAATCCAGTTATTTTTAAGTAGTGTAAGGTATTTATTTTCATTGGATGTATCTCCAAGTAGGCGTCAAGGTGGCGAAGTGGTTAACGCAGTTGGTTTACAACTCCAGGGGCAAGGTTCGAGTCTCCCTGTGCTTGCTTGGTTTTCTCCTGGTACTCTGGTTTCCTGCCAGAGTCCTAAGACATGCAGATTAGGCTAATTGGCAATGAAATTGCACCCTGTCCAGAGTGAACCTGGCCGCATGCCCTAAGTCTCCTGGGATCTCCTATGTATGTTTTATAATGTAGTTCCTATTTTTGTATTTTGCAGTGCTGTTTTTAGCTCTTCATTCTTCCTCGTGGGTCTTAGGATGAGTATTATAACTGACTGTTTCCATTTTGTTGTGATTTTTACTATGTTCCAGATTTCATTGAATAGTTTTAGTACTCCATACGTGCCAATATAAAGTAGTATATTGCCTCATTACCTGGTGCTTCAGTGATTGATATGGTTTAGCTGGAAACAAGTTATTTGATGCAGTGAGCAGCTTCTCTTTTCTTAAACATCCAGGGGAGAAGTATTCATGTATTCATGGCAAATATATTACTCAATTTTCTAAGTGTCAAATTATTGTTCTGAATCATCTTTAAGGAAGAAGCATGGTCAGAAAAAAAAAGTTTGAATCATTGTGATTACTTAACATTTTTTTAGGGAGCATAAAGAATGACTGTGAATCACTGGAAAAAGTAATGTGGTCTGATGAGTCCAGATTTACCGTTTCAAAGCGGTGGATGCTTCAGGTAAGAAGAGAGGCGGATAAAGTGATGCATCATGCCTAGTTCCCACGTACAAGCATGTGGGGGTGGTGGTATGATCTGGGGTTACTTCTGTTGATCAGGTCTAGGTTCAGCCCAAAAAATAAGGTCAGCTGACTACCTGAATATACCGAATGACGACTTACTTTTTTGTTTCTTGATGTCACAGGCATATTCCAACATGACAATGCTAGGATTCATCAAATTGTGAAACAGTGGTTCAGGGAGCATGATACATTATTTTCACACATGGATTGGCCGCCACAGAATCCAGATCTTAACCATACTGAGAATCTTTGGGATGTGCAGGAGAAGACGTTATGCAGGAGTCCTACTCTCCCATCATCAATGCAATATATAAGTGCATATAAGTAACAATTAATATTAAAATAAATAATAGTAAAAGATGAAGAATAAGACAAGGGAAATTAATTAGTATAATACACAGTGAAATGCAGTACAACCACTGATGGACCACAGTGGAAACAGAAATGTACCAAGTCTAAGCATATTGGCATAATATGTAAACCTGAGATTAAGTGAGCAGACCCTGGAGCGAAATAATGAGAGGTAGCACCATGATGTATGTAGCAGAAGAGCATTAAACCTACATCTTCCAATCCACATTCCCAAGACCCAGTAGAGAGGAGTTAAAAAGCCAAATGGCTCTGGGGACAAAGGATTTCCTGTGTTTGACAGCTGAACACCTTTGCGACAGAAGTCTCCACTGAACTCGCTCAAAAAGCTCAGTGCAGATGATGGTTAGGATCGGCCATGATGAACGGTACTTTGTTTAATGTACTTTCGTTATTCTTCCAGCTCCAAACCAACCACTTGAACCATATATTATTGTGGCCACCTAGTCCAAATGCGTGGAGTCTTTTCAAAGAAGAGCGATAACAGAGTAGACCCGGACCGACAAAAGACAATCACTATTTACTTGGTCTTCATGATCTTCAGCAGCAGAAAACCACACTGGTTGTCACTCCTCTCAGGTAAGAATAGAAGACTGACGCTACAATGTGCATGGCCTCACCAACACTGAATAATTGAAGGCCGATGAGTCTCGATTGCTGCTGCGAAATTCAGATGGTATGGCCAGAATTGAGCATAAACAACACGAAAGCATTCTGCCTTGTATAAATAGTTCAGGCTACTGCTGGTAGTGTAATGGTGTGGGGGATATTTTCTTGGCACACCATAAGCCCCTTTATATCAACTGAGTTTTTAAATGCTACAGGCTACCGGACATCCCTTTATGACCACATTATAACACACCACTTCACAAAGCTAGAGTTCACTGTACGCATTGGGCCTCTATAGTCACCATATCTGAATGCAATAGAGCAGCTCCGGGATGTGGTGGAACCGAAACTGCAGTAACTGCGTGATGCTATCCTGTCAAACTGGACCGAAATCTCAAGGTTTTTCCAGCACCTTGTTGAATTTATGCCTCAAAGCCTTTAGGCAGTTCTAGAGTAAAAACAGGGTACAACCCTGTACTAGTAAGGTATATCACCCAAGGATGTGGCCAGTGGCCAATTGTGTGATATAAATGTGATTGCATTGTTTCAAAATATTAGAGCAAATTAAGACAAGGTGCTAAAGATGTACCCCACTATAACACAGGACGAACATGAAATTCAATTAAGACAATAACCAGTGATCAAGAGCTGAGAGGTAGTTGTAATAACTGCTGCACAAATAAGCTGCTCTGAAAGGCAACAATTTTAATTTGGATTCAACTGCAAATCAAGAATAAACAAAACAATGTCAAATATATATATATTTTTTTTACAGAAAATGTTTTTGATAAAGCTAGGTCTATGTGTTTCACAAAGCTGCAAATAAACCAACCATGATGTAGATGCCAGATACAACTTCCTGTGTAAAAGCATAGGTTAAGCTAGTCATCTTAACTACAAACAATGCAGAGACAATGACTATCTGAATAAGTACTTAAATCTACCACGGGTAAAAATATCTGGAAAGGTAACAGTCCCTGAGAACCTTTACAAACAGTACAAAAAAAAAAGTCAAAAGAATGAAAGAGGAACAATCAGTAACTTGGACATGAAATAAGAATAATGGTTTAAACATAAGCTTAATGCAGAGCATACAAGAAGATATAATACATTTGACAAACGTCCAAAGATTGAAAATAAATCTATACCATCCATTCAAGACAATTTTAATATCACACTAACTTTTCAGTAAAATAATATGATCGGTCCAGTCATTAAACATTTATCAAATCCTGTTTAAAATGATGGAAATTAATTTGGATAAACAAGAGTATGGATAATTAAGACATCACTTGTCTTCCTGTTCCTGCGTTATTTCTTAGCTCAAAAAAAGCATACATGGTATACAAAAACACTTTCTGCATAAATATTACACAATGTGCTGCAAGTCCTTTGTATTACTCAGCAAATCAGGTACAATAAACAAGCTATAAATGTACAGTGAGATCAAATAAGAAGTGATCAACAATATAATTTAATGGCTCAATAGATTTGAGATTTTTACAACAGCCATTATTATTGACATGAATTACTGTGAAAATATATGCAGAGATGCAATATTTAAAACATTTAAATATTGAAAAACAGAAATCTAAATTGTAAACTAACATTTTAACAACAGTAAAAATAAAACGCATTTTAATCTATGTTTAAAATAGTTTTTTTTTTTTTTTTTTTATTCCTCAGCTGAAGTCATGGTTTTGATAAATAGCTTTACATGATTTAGTGAATGAGAAGAAGCATTCCCTGAGTTTAGCTGTCAATCATCTCAGAAAGCTCCAACAACAGGTCATCCTCGCCTTTGCCTGGGTCCAGCTCAAGTTCATCCTCCAGCCTGTCATCAGTGAATTCATCCAGCAGGTCATCAAACTCATCCAAAGAGGAGTTTGCTGTAGGAGCAGTGCTACGTGCAGAAGCCAAACTTGCCCGACGTGTCCGAGAGGGAGTCTTAATGATGGGGCTACAAAAAAATTATAGAATATAAATACACTAAGAAAATTTGTGAATTATGTCTATAATTACATGAAAATTATTCAAGCAATTAATCAATTTGGTGGCTGCAAATTATATTTTTAAGCCCTTTTTCTACGTTGGCTTTTTTTAAACAACTTTTTAAGTCTTTATAAACAACCATAATGCTGCAATGCACAGAAATTATCAGGATATATTAATAGTAATGACTCATTGCTCTTATAGAACATGGCACAGTGATAGAGTGCAAAGGTTTACGTTATTTATAGAGTCCCTACAACCCAACTTCCATCCAGGACGCCCATCGGGTCAAATCTTTTTATTTTTACAAGCCAATATCTTTTCATCCCCACTGGTCAAAAAGCACATGACAAAGTTTGTAAAAACTGCCCACTTGTGGGAGCGATTGGGAAAAAAAAAATAAAATAATAAATTACCACAAGAGCTGCAGACTTTTTTTTTTTTTACCAAACTTCGTATGCACCTTTATTGCTGAGGGCCCTAACTGGCCAATGAATATGAAAATTCTACATTTAGTTTCTCAAAGTCATGTGGTGCAATCAATCAATAGTTGATGATATTTATTTATATAAAACTATTTCCACCTGTGACCCAATCAAAAAAGAACGTTAACTATTATAGATTCTGAACAAACATTAAATTTCACTCCAGAGATCCACTGGAGGCACCAACATTGACCCACACAAGTTACATGTTCATGGTGTTTCAAATTACAATCATAAGACATGGGATAAAATATATTGATCCTTCTCTAACAAACACAGCTCTGGCATCCATGTTGCCTGCCATTTTATTACTTTTATTATGGAAGTATATGTGAAAAATAATTCTCTTTATACAAACCTTTTTTTTTTCAAATCGTATTAAATTGTGCAATAAGCAAGAGCACCACCAAGTGGTGTAATACGTCTTAGCACATACTGGTTGCTTGGTTTTGCTAGTTATCAATTTTGGTGTTTGTATGTCCAATAGGCTGTATGTGACATGTCAACAAATGGTGGTGATGCTGCCAAAGAGCAAACAGACCTGTATAATGGCGATTCTTTGTCTCATAAGATTAAAATTTAAGGCAGTTGGTGGGCACAGCCCCTTAATGTACAAAACTGTGTGTTATTTGGTCAGTTAGCTTAACTTAATCACTATTGCAGATATATATTCCCACCTACTCAGTTTCTATATTGCTTATCCTGTACAAGGTCAAAGGAAGCCTGCAGACTATCCAAGGTAGACCTGGCGCACAAGGCAGAGAATTACACCCTTGATGGGTTGCCATGTCATCATAAGCAGAGGTGGAAAGTAACGAATTACATTTACTCACGTTACTGTAATTGAGTAGTTCTTTTGTGTATTTCTACTTTTTAAAGTAGTTTTTAAAATCTGTAATTTTACTTTTACTTAAGTACGTTTTGTTTGAAGTATTGTAATTCGCTACATTTTAAATCATATCCGCTACTGAGTAAAAAATAAATGAATGAAAATGCTAAAATAATACAAATATTATGCTTTTATTGCGCTCGCGTGTGTGTATCATGTCCTGGTCGCGCGCCGCTCCAGACTCCACTCCAGGTTTTCTGACATCGGCAGCTACCTGAACTTCCACACGGTCGCTTCCGCCCTGAGCGTGACGTCATTGACTAGCGCGACCATATATAAACCGGAGAGAGACGCGGGAAAGATGAAAGAGGTTGTGATTTTGGCGTTTTGATATTTGGTTGTGTATTCCGGTTTGGACTTTTGCCTCCCATTGACTTTGATTATTGCTTTGTCCCTTTGGTTTGGTTGGTCTTTGTATATATTTGTAGATAATTTCACTGTTTTTGGTTTAGGGAGTCCGGGAAGGTACCTGTTTTTGTTTGTGTGTGTTTTTTTTTTGCAGGTAATCTAGCTACTAAATATAAATACCATTTTGTTTATTATTTTGGCCTGGGTCCACCCTGAATCTGATCCTCCTCCTCCTCCTGTGTGTGTGTGTGTGTGTGTATATACAAACCTCATTATTTCATCAGTTAATGATTGGATCTAGTTCTTTCTGCCATATACCACCATTTCCATACAGTTTAAAATAGAACCCTGAACCATTCTTTTGCTGTATGGCCCTAGACTGATACGCAACACCATATTTAAGTGACCACTTTGATTTTCAAGCACAACAAAGACAACAGCTTTATTATGCAAAGGTGTTCCTTCAGTTAAAAACAACTAGTTTGAGATTTATATCTGCTCATCTTTTTTGAACTACGCTAGAATGCCTCATCCCATCCCCGCTGTTAAAAAAAATAAAAAAAGTAACTTGGTAACTTTTACTCTGAGTAAATTTTTTAATGAACTACTTTTTACTTTTACTTGAGTAGATTTTTATAATGGTAACTTTACTTGTACTTAAGTAAAATTTCACTGAAGTAACAGTACTTGTACTTGAGTACAAAATTTTATTATTCTTTCCACCTCTGATCATAAGGCACACACACACACACACACTCAAACACTCATTTACACATTACATGGAATTTGGAAATGCTAATTAACCTAATCTGCATGTCTTCTGACTGTGGAAGGAAACCAGAGTACCCTGAGGAAACTAAGCAAGCAAATCAAGGAGAAACATGCACATTCCAGGCACACAGACCCGAATCGAAACCGTGCACATTTCTGAACATTTATTTTCATATAAACAAAGAGGCTCATACCTTTGTGGAACAGGAGGAATCTCAGGTGAGTACTGCTCGGCAGATGACGACACCTGCTGCTCCCCGGCTTCAACTTCCAAACTGCGCAACGATGCAGACAACTAAGGGACACAAATATTAAAGAGCTCGATTATTACCAGGTTAGGAACTACAGTTTTAGTGCAATTATGAACTGATGCAAATAAATCTAATGCTTCACCTCAGATCGCTTGCTAGGTGGTTCAACACCGGGAGAAGGTAGAGAATTAAGAGGTTTTACTTCAGCAACAGCAGAGTAATGAATGCCTGCAGCCTTCCTTTTCTGCCCAGGTTTCACCTGAGCAGCTGGCTTCATTACTGATGGCTTTACATTCAGTTTGGGCCTCACTAAAAACAAACAAAACAATTGTTTGTTCACATTGTGAATTTTAACTTAAAGCTTCTTAAAGGAGGTCATTGAACTCTAATCCATTTTAATATCGCAAGAAAGAATATGATGCTTGATTGTACCTTTCAATTCAGATGATTTGCTCGGGGGTATCTTGGTGACTGCTTGAGGTTCCCCCTGTTGTTGCTCATGCGAGTGTTGGCCTAAAGAATCTGCCATCTCGGAAACATCCACTGGAAGTGCCACTGAGGAGGAGGACGACTTGGATTTTTTAGGACAAATTTTGAGAGAATTCTCCTTGTTCCGAATCTCTGGAGTCTTCCTCTGTGGTACTCCAGACGGGACAGGAGGGGAGGGCTGATGACTACTGCCTTGCTGTGTGGACAAATTTGTTTTGCTTTGGATGATTCCTGGTCTGATAGCAGGAAGCTTTTTTTCACAAATTACCGGGACTGGTTTCTGGGCAGCTTCCTCTGGCTCAACAGGAGTTGCCGCCTCCTCCTGCTGCTGCTTGCGAAGTCTTTTTTCTTTCATGATCTCGTCGAAGGTCTTTACCGTTACATCTTGAACGGAGCTGCTAGTCTTTCCATTGGTTGCAGTGGACTAGATTCACAAAAAAAAATAAAAAGCATAAAAATTACAGGATTAGATTTAATGTAACTAAGCATGTCTCATTTTAACGAGTAAAAAAAAATCACAACTGGGTCTTGCCTGTTCAATGCAATCCACCTTCTCAGAATCAAGCACTTTTTGAACTCTTGTCCCAATAACTGCTGTAAATAAAATTGAATCCATTTCAAATAAATGACATTTTCAAACCATTCCACAAATAACAAATGAAGGGAAAACCAATCTCTAAAACTTACATCCAGTCCTGTCACTGCAAGGAATTCGTCTTTTTCGGGATGCATCACTTGAACCTGGTGCATCATCATTTGTGATGTCCTGAGACTTCGCTTGCATTCTGGCAGCTTTTTCCTTACGAATCTCATCGAGCGTCTTGACTCTGATCCCTGCTGATTGGGTGGTAAGTTTGAGCATTCCAGTGTTTGTAGGGCCCTCTCTCTCAGTGCTGTTGCTACCCTGCTGAGGCACCATCTTTGTGTCCTTTAGTTTTTTCCTCTCATGCAGGATCTCTGAGAAAGTCTTTACACTAGGAACGCTGGCAGGTTTATTTACTTTCACGCTGGAATTTAATGCATTTGTGGAGACCCCCGTATCGGCTGCAACACCTTCGCCTCGGATCTGAGATTTAGCAGCCTTTTCCTGGCGAATCTCCTCAAGAGTTTTGATTCGGATATCACCAGAAGGCTTTGGCTGATTGTTTGGGGACTTTGGTGCAGTGATATCAGAGGTTATTCCAAGTCTCTCATGCACTGATCTCAGAGCTAAAACGGTAAATAAGGCAAGATTAGTAAGTGCTGAATAAAAATGTACTGGTAAAAAGGGTCATGTCACAGCAAAGACACTTACTTTTATCTTTTTGCATAGGCATAGTGCTTTCATTTTCAGCAGAGTCAACAAATCCACCAAGGCGCTTAGCAAGAGACCCTTTCAGGCATATACCACCTTCCACAAGTATGTCTAAACAAAACACATGATGATTATAAGCTTTAAAAATCAAGTAGTATTGTATTCATTTACACAAGACCATACACAGTACCTTCTTCCAATCTTTTTCCAAGTCTGTCAGTAATTTTCCTTTTTCCAGACTCCAGTATACCACGAAACCCTGAGAATGACATCAGGAAGAAGGGAAGAAAAAGACGTTATGAAAAAACATGACATTACACTGCCACAATGTCCTCTGATGTTCACTTGATTACATTATCAGCATTACAATAATATGCAAAGTACTGTGCAAAAGTCTTGAGCCACCCCTCATTTATACTTATAAAATTAGATAACCTTCACTGCAACTTTACTCTCATCTCATTCAACCACTCATCGCTCAGTATCAGTAGTATACTAATCATCAGCCTGATCACCTGAACCTGTTTTTTACTGGTTCATGACCTATTTGGATACAGGGACTAGACTGAAAATGAGAGACAAGATCTTGCCAAAAAAAGAAAGAAAAAGGTCTGTCTCTTTGGGATGAGGGGTATTATTTGACAGTACTTTATCTACATATGTTGCTCTACTAATTTAATATAAAAGCACGCTACTGCAAGAGATCACTTAGAGATATACGCAAAATAATATTATTCTCCCCAAAAACTCACTAGCTAAGCCAAGTAACATTAAAATCTGGCATGATCTGTGCTGGTGTTTTGATTTTTATAAATATTTTTTCTCTTTTCCTCTGGAGATTTGGTTAGTTTGTTGGCTGTATATCTAATCTCTGATTCAATAAAAAATATTTTTACATTCAAATATGAAGACAAGAGTAAAAATTTCCAATTAAGTGTATTGAGAAAGGTTATAATACAATGAGGGAAAAGTCCAGTACGGTAATTACTGTCCCATCACATACCTCTGGTAGGTAAAACTGATGCCTGTGTGACAGACTGAATGATTTGCATCTCTTTGCCAGATCTGTCAGTATTCTGTTTTGTTGAGAAGAACTCATTAGGGTCTTGCAAATAGGGGTGTCCTAAAACATATAAAAAAGACACCACATATGAGCACCATTATACTTCATTAAACAGAATCATTTTAACACAAGTGACTTAAACTTACCTGGTCTGTTTATACTGGCCTTCAGAGCTTTCATCAGTCTGATCTCCTCCAGTGTTTTAATACCAAAATTTAGTGTCTCATCTAGGAACAAGTATCAAAGTTTAACACAGTCTCCCTTTTTGTAGAATTTTACAAGGATTCGGTGAAACATGAAAAACTAATTATCAGAAGGAGAGTACGCTACCTCTGTTAGAGCTCAGCTGTTTCTTTGGAGAGACACCAGATGATTCCTCTCCCTCTTCAGAAAACTGATCTACTAACAGTAATAAAGGCCATTTAGAATTTCAAAACCAAAACTGCTTGGAATTTAAACAAATAAGAATCTAGAAATGATATTACCATCTTCGTCATCCTCATCATCCACAGGATTAATGACTACTGGTGGGTGTGTGGGACTGGGGACACTTTCTTGAGTCTCCACCTTGATGACCCCTCTGAGTTGTGGGTTGGTGGTGGTGGAAATGTTGGCAGAAGCAGACGAAACATGGTCATCTGGCGGGGTTTCTTCCTCTGTTTCCTTCCTTACTACAGGCCCTGTGAATTAAGTATTGTTGGCAATTATTTTATGTGACTGAGAATTTGCATTATTCAGGGATTATTTACATATTTACACACAGAGCCCGGAATAAACAAACAAAAAAATAACCTACTCTAATAGTTTGCTGATCCGCCTTCTGCTTTGATTACAGCCATTGTTTCAATGTCACGTCAACATCTATTTCAGTCCATAAGTGCATTAATTGCTTGTATTAGAGAGCTTCTGGAAAGCCTTCTCCAGCACATAAGATTCTCAGTAGGGTTAAGATTTGGACTCCAGGCCAGTCCATGTGTGAAAATGATATCTCGTAATTCCTGAACCACTCTTTCACAGTTTACAGTGAATCCTAGCATTGTCATCTTCCTTGAAGATGAGGGTTCACCACTATACTTCCAGGTCTTAACGCGTTTACAGTTCTTAACCCAATTTTAATAGCAAGACGATTAAAATTATCAAGAATTCCTTTACAATGTCAAATAAGCCATGTATTTCCATTGTTCTGACTGATTTTGAACCAAATCTGGTAAAAGTTAGGGACAAAATATTAGAGATTTCAAAAAGTGGTGCACTTCCTGCTGGCAGTTGGTGGTGCTATGAGTCATTGTTTTCACATCATGTAATCAGCTTTCTACTCTTAACATAATCCTAAGGTTTCATGTACATAACTTAAATTCTATGTACATTATTGGCCACTTCCTATTTCTTTTTACTTGCCATAATTTTAAAGCATCACCACGGCTGAACCGTTAGAGATATCAAAAAACCCTACGCAATTTTATATCATGAATGTGTTTAGATCATATTGGCCTGTTTGGTGGCAACTGTATTAATTCCTTAGGAGGAGTATTTCAAATTCCATTGGGTGCATTTTGCAAACAACCCAAAATAACGACTTCTTGTGGATTGTACCTAATGACATGCAGTGGCAACTTGTTCAGCTCAATGAAATGTAAATGTATACCGGATTGTGTAAGAATAAGTGCAAGTCTGTACGAGCTATGAGGCAAGATATTCTAGGGGGCGCGATGACGGGCTCGTTCGACTCCCAGGCCCGTGACACTGACATCATAATGGCCACAGATTCCAACCTGTATGAAACTTTTGATGAGTTTTTGAGTATGTTAAGTCACCCGAAAGTGCCCAGATGATTGAAAATAAATAAATAATAATAATCCTTAAAAGAACAAGAGGGCCCTGCGTACTAGTGCTTGGGGCCTAATAAAGCAACAAACATTGATACTGAAAAGGACAACAGCATTGCATCCCACCACCACAAACTGAACAGACATATGCAAAAATATAGGAATAAAATAAACAAAATGCTACGGCTAATTTCAAATGACTTATCAAAAACATATTTTTTTTATTTAAGCAAGACATTGAATTTTTATGCTTACACTGACACATTTACTGTAACTTCACCTTATTTTATTACAACTGAAACATTTTAATATTTACTACACTAGCATTTACTATGACAAGCATACCCAGTAGGTCATTACTAATGTAATTATAAACGAGGCTTCCCGGGGACTACAAAATAGCAAATCTCTTGCACACAAATGGATAAAATATCATATGGTAAATTATATCTAATGGATTTTCCCTTACCTTTGTCTGGGGCAACAAAACAGCCATCAATGAAACGTGGCTTCTCATGGTGAAAAGCACAATGATACTTTTGGCATCCACTTGACTGATTTTCCCAATAGCATGGGATTTCTTTGCGGTTTTTCTGTGAGATAAATAATAATGCATAGTTATCAAGAGCTCTATATTTAGGAAAAAACTGTGCATTTAGAAAATATTGAAAAATTACAGCCTCACTTTAAAATGTACCAGTAGTGATCAACAGTTACTTCCAACCAAGTAATTTGATTGGATGAGAGATATTCCACCAGTGGTAATAAAGAACCCACATTTAAAACCAGCCATGGTAGCACTTATGTAATTTTAAACAACACTTAACTATCCCTCGAATTGCACGCTGCATCAGATTAAGAAAGTGTGAGGAGTATGAATTGATGTGTGTTGAATCATTTTAACACTAAGGATTTTTAATTTGTTGCAAGTGTTTACATGCTAATGCTGCCGGTCCTATTTTAAATATTCTGATAACTGCTAAAGGCTATATGGAAACTTAGCATAGCTCCAGTAGTATCCACCTTACCTTTATTTCCATGTGACGGAATTTACATATATTGCGAAAGCAACGATTCTCCTGCCAAAGACTGCAGACAGTTTCATTACCCATGGCAGCTTCACAATGTCGAAAAGGGCAAGCATCACCCTTCAAAAGAAACCGCAACATAGGAAGCAATTAGGAAACATTGTGTAAAATTTCTAAACAAAAATAAAACCTTTCCATAACCAACACAAAGAAAAAGCATTTGTGAAGAGGTAATTATTTATAATGTTTCTTCTTTCACAATACCTTAGTACATGTAGAATAATAGTAGAAATAGCAATCATCTCCCTTATTGTTCATGCTGGTCATGGTCTGGGAATACACTTGCTGGTCAGGAACTCTTCAAGTGCTGCTACTTAGACCTCTAGACTTTCCCTAGTCAAAGCGAAACAAGAAAACTTTTAATTACATACAAGTTTAGATAGCTAAAGTTTTAAATTGGGATTCAGTTTTTTTCCCCCCTACTAACTTGGTAAGGTCTACTCACTTGCAGCGGATATGACGTCTCCACCAGGGGTACGTCTCCTGGGCTGTCTCCAAACTGTAATGGTCCTGAAGGAAGACTTGACCGATGAGTAAGAGTTAACAGGTGCGCGAGAGGCTTTCGTCATTGAGAAAGCTGCTCATCTTAGACTGCTTTTTAACAAGTAATATCGTGGCGAAATGTCCTTTTCTATTCCTCAATTAAAAACAACTGCTTGGTGAAAGCACAAAAATCTTCAGGCTAAACATCAAAGGTGAAAGCCAGGGAGAGTGGGAACAAAAATCTTGAAGGCGTATATATACGTGTGAGTGTGTAAATGTGTGTGTGTGTATGTGAAACTGATCTATTTCTTCACACCCACTGTGGTACTCAATAGAGGTGGATATCTAAACTTTTAATTTTCAAAGGTGAAAAAAATGATCCAATGTGAAGGGGGAAAAATTGTGTGGGGATAAAAATGCCAATCTTCAGAGATATTTCTCCACTGGTTGGCCTCTATCCAAATCCAGTTTCACCAGGGCTGTAGAAGAAATTCCTGCACAACCTTTAAAAAGAAAACAAAACACTCCCCACACACTTCACAAAGTGGGTATATGAGTGAGAAATTAATAAAATATGATTCAAGTACACTTTTAAGTGCCATGCTCACAAATATTTATATATATTTTAGCTTTAGAAGCTGTAAAAGACAACCTGTACTGACGTACGCTCTGATTCAAGTATGCCTAGGGCTTCAATTAAACAATTATTGTGTTGGACAAATGGTCAGTTTTAATACCACGAAATAGGTATGTATTCAATTTAGATTTTTATTTTTCATAGAACGTTTCCTAAAGTCATTTTCTGAAGCATTACTATAACAAGAACACAATAAAACAAAGGACTAAATCAATAACTCATATTTAACTGAAAGCAATGGAAAAAGTAGCAATGACACGCATTTATGTTTCTCTGAGCAGTTAAATTCGTCACTCTTACTTTGTAACCGAAATGGTTTATTCGGTCGGGGGGAAAAACCCCCACAGATAATATACACTGCATGGCCAAAAAAGTGGCACCCACATATTTTTTGGGAGTGTTTTTAGCTCAGATTCTTAGCATGTATTCGCTGCGGCACTGTTTTGACAATTGTATGCAATGTCACAACGTTCATTTCTATCCAGATATGAATGACTTTGGGTCAAGTTCTTGTAATGATGAGTCAAATAACTCTTCTCCAGCATGTCAAGTCCAATATTTACATTTCCTATCAAATTGAAGGCTGTTTTCTAAACAGCATGACTTGCAAGTGGTTTTCATGTGGCCTCCAATCCTTTAGGTTCTCATTGCATTGTTCACAAAGAGATCCTCTTTCACTATTAAGCACACTATGAACCCCTTAAGTGCTCTCTGATCATCCTCGTGATGATCCCTGCAGATTTCAATATGGCGTTTAATATCGGTTTAATTCTTAACCCACTTCCAGGAAATATTTAACTGTTTTTCTCCGAATGCAAGTCAATAATTCAACCCTTCTGAACCAAGAACATCTTTTCCACGACCATGGGATCTCTTCCGACATTCTTGTTTAAGAATTGAGAAGCTATTCACTGCACGAGTTGCGATTAGAAGAAATGTTAACACCTTACACATGTAAACCAAACAGCAGCTAACAAAACAAACACTCTGAATTATTAGATTTTAAATCCAAAGGGTGACCTTTTGGCAAGGCAGTGTAAATAAGGTAACAATCCAATACAACATACAATGTTAAATAGCTAAAGTAGCTAACAAAGCCGTTCTACAACAGGGCCGAGTTTGCTTTGCGCAAAACAAACCATAAGATAACAACCGCTGTTTGTTGTGACTAACCTAAATAGCTCAAATTTGTACACACTACCAATGACTCATAAATGATAGAACGTCCCGAAGGAAGACATGACTTGCTTTAACACAACATGATCATAATTCGGATTCTGATTACGTTAGCTAACATGTAAGCTAATTCCGCTAACATTCGCTCGACTTAAACCTTTTCACCAATTCTAACGCAGCGCTACAAATAAACTGTTTGCGGCCATTTACTTAAACACATAATTAACACAAATGAAGCATAGAAATTACCAGTTTATATGTCTACGACTTGTTTAAACCTGTTTTCCTATAAGCTCATGGGTCGCTGAGGGTCCAGGCCTGGGTTAAACCAACAAAATGGCACCAAGCGGAAGCAACCACGGATGTCACGTGACCGGAGCGTGACGCCGGGGGCGGAGCTTGGCGGCTATACTATTTAACTCAAAACATTTATCAGCTGTTTTTGATTCTTTAATTTAAGTACATTTTCTGTGGTGATTTTGTCACTTATCCCTCCTATAAAATATGATATAATTAAATATGCGATGTTATCATTTTTATAACATATTTATAAACATAATTTACTTTATAAATCGGCCTATGAACAGTATTGGTGTTATTTTGCATATACTATGACGTGTGGAGGTAGAGCATTTTAGCGCATAACATGCGATGGGCATCTACTATGTTGCACTACCGCCACCTAGTGGTCATGGTCGTCCTCATCTTCCTCTAAAGCCTCTTCTCTAGTCGTTTGATGTCATGTGGACAGTCCATGCAGTGGAACCATTAATAACAATGAGTGGATTTTAGCAAAGATACCTTTCTTAAGATGACTCCTGTTGCTAATTGTCCTGTCTCACCAATTTCTTCTAGTGAATTTTACGAGAAACACATCAGTAACATCAGAATGAGCTTTCCAAAAAGTCAGTTCTCAGAAACCTAAAACAGTGTTGCATGTAAATGAAAGGACAAATAATTATTTGAAAACTCTAATAAAAACATAGTGTATATGAAAATTCAACATTATTTCATTATTTTCTTCTGAAATCAGAAAAGGGTTTTAGCATTACTGTGTGGTGTAATGTCTATTTACCAGAGGTTAAACCCCAGAAAATATCTCTAAGTATTCTAATTTATGTAAGTGCAATCACGCATATAAAATGATGTACATCCTGATTTTGCTTGGTGCCTATAAACAGTAGACTATATACAGGAGAATATACTGTGTAATCTCTATTCATGAAAAATTAATTATTAGTCAGCTAACGCCTTTTGAACAGTCAAGTGTTTCTTTTACTTTGATTTACTGATGCCACATGTTAATCTTCTAATAGTATGCTTTCCTCGCTGTGGGGCGAATAAAGGTATATCTTAAAATTCTTAAAATTCTGGTTTAAATGTATATAGAAAAACTTAGCTGCAGAAAAAAATAGAAGAACACAATATAAAATATAAGATAAAAAGAAATATTTAAAACTTAGCTGCACAAAATATAGACAATAGTGCCTGTACAAATATGGAAAATAAAGAAACTGGTGTGGAAATTGATATGGAATTTAGAATTTAAATAAAAACGTCCGGGGAGTGTGCAATGTGAGATATAATGACCATAAATGTGCAATGGAACAATTTAACCTTCCCAACACTATAGGTGCATTTACTAGCCTCAGCAGTAGGTTCCCAGTGAACATGTGTTAAGCAGTGATTGTTCTTAATATCAAGGCTGATGTTCAAGTCCTGGTCAGACCATCAGCCACAAAAAGAAAGGGGAAACTACTATCAGCAGGATGGGCATGTTCATTCATTCATTCATTCATTTTCTATACCGCTTAATCCTGTGTTCAGGGTCGCGGGGGACCTGGAGCCTATCCCAGGAGACTTCGGGCGCTAGGCGGGGTACACCCTGGACAGGGTGCCAATCCATCGCAGGGCACACACACATACACACACTCACACACCCAATCACACACTACGGGCAATTTGGGAACGCCAATTAGCCTAACCTGCATATCTTTGGACTGTGGGAGGAAACCGGAGTACCCGGAGGAAACCCACCAAGCACGGGGAGAACATGCAAACTCCATACACACAGAGACGGGAATCGAGCCTGGCCGGGGAATCGAACCCAAGACCCTGGAGGTGCAAGGCGACAGTGCTAACCACTGTCTCCCCATGCTTGGTGGGTTTCCTCCGGGTACTCCGGTTTCCTCCCACAGTACAAAGATATGCAGGTTAGGCTAATTGACGTTCCTAAATTGCCCGTAGTGTGTGAGTGTGTGTATGTGTGTGTGCCCTGCGATGGATTGGCACCCTGTCCAGGGTGTACCCTGCCTAGTGCCCGAAGTCTCCTGGGATAGGCTCCAGGTCCCCCGCGACCCTGAACACAGGATTAAGCGGTATAGAAAATGAATGAATGAAAAAGGAACTGCTTCTAGCAGTTCTTTTGGGTGCTGTGTGTTGCAAGGTGGGGGCTCAGTGTGGATTAGGCTTGTTTGTGGGCATACTGTATATTGAACACACCAAGATAAACAAATAGAATAAATTAAATTGCCTTTGCTTCAAAATATTTGTTTTATTTTTTCAAAAGTAGACAAATTAATACTATACAAACAAATTAAAATTTTCATACTAAAATTGTTAATAAACATTTACAGCAGGTCCATAAACAACAGTGTTATGCATATTTTTCTTTCCTTGTTTTTTTTTTTTTAGTGTTATGAAGATAAATTAATATTAGTTACAATTTGTTCTCTTAATCAATAATACTACCAATATTGTTTAGGAATTTAAGAACATTCAATTCCAATACAGAGAAATGTCATTGCTCTTGGACAGCATCAAAATGGCTATTGAAAGTTATTTAAAATTTAATCTTAAGGCCAGCTACAGCACTTGCAGGAGTCATTAAACACTGTTCCATTTCCACACCTCCTTTCAAAGGTTTTACCTCCAGCACAGTCATAGAATTTATTTGCGTCATCAGGGTGTGCATAGATGCCATCAGGCTTTCCAGCACAGAATCCAGTTCCAGGCTCATGTGTGGTAGTTGTGGTGGTTTTTGGGGTGGTCGATAAACCAGGTTTGGGGGTAGTGGTAGAAGGCTGCACGGGGAAATCTAGATTGCAGAAACATTAAAATATTATTGCTTTAATAGTATATTATAATAGGTTTTGAGGTTATCACTTAAGTAACAGGAATAACAGGTACGTATGGCTACCTACCAATATTCAGGAGCTTGCGTAGGTGACTCATAAGAGGATGCTTCCCTTGCCCACAGAAGTCCCCAGAAAAGTCATCCAGATCCAGAGCCCAAACAAAAGCCCCACCAAACTTGTTGTCTTGCAGGTACTTTACCTATGAGGAAAGCAGTGGTAAAGGTATAAAGTCATTATATTTGTAATTGCCTTTATGCCAAAGATTTTTCTCTTGCTACCCTGTTACATCCAAAGCACCTTGATCTCATAGCTCTCCCTGGTGTCAAAGCCAACCCATTCACCACCCTTTGTAGCATAGGGTACTCTCTGATCGTCAATCCACTCAAGTTTTGTTCCCTGAAGGAATCCACAGATCTGGGGAAAGTGGTATGTTGTATTGATTAGCAGTTTAGTTAAAGTTAGAGCAATTTATTAAATTTTTTCATATGTGGGAATAGTAATATAATGTATTAAATTATAGCTTGGTAAAAATGCAATTTATGATGCATTTATGTTTAATGTTCTGACAATACCTCATAGTAGGACCAGAAGCCGGCCTCCCGGGTATAAGAACCAGCAGAGGCTGCTCCGCTGGCTGGAGCTCCCACCCCAGTAGCTGATGAACTGAGGCGGAAGGTACGACCATATGTGGCAAAGCCCATCCTCAGTTTCTCCAGAGGGGTACCGTTGTCCCTCCAGTATTTCATTGCGTAATCCTTAACAAGAAACAAACAAGTTCTGCATTAGCGTTGTCCAGTTTTGCGATACACAATGAATGCTAGATGTCTAAACTCTTTACTTACATTGGAGAAAAACAATATGATTAGACCTACAATATAGTGTTGAGGCAGTGTGATAAGACTGATAAATTATCAGAGCATTCTTACAGTGTTGAAGTAAACAAGATCTCCAAAGTCTTCAGAGCCCTTATACAATGGACTGTTGTGTCCCGTAAAGGTTTCCCAAGTTCCATGGAAGTCATAGGTCATCACATTGATGAAGTCAAGATAGCTAAAAATTCAGTCAAATGTTAATTATGAAATTCACAGAGAGAGAGAGAGAGAATTCTTTCCTAATTGACAAATTAGTAGTGCTTTCTTTTTAATTATTTGCTACTGATTATTAGAAAAAGGAGAAAATATAAATTCAGTTATGTATGATTCTTTTGTGTGGGAATTCATGTACCACCACACTGACTTCAAAACGTATTAAAAAAAAAAGTCATTGTTAATTTACATATGATTATATATGTTATGCCATTCATCTATAATTCTACAGGTGGTGCACTCTAAACAATTCATAGATTGGCAGGCTGCACAACATCCTGTGTGGTGGGAGTAAATTATTTGCTAAGTTTGTTTATATAACATTAGAATTGTAAATAAAAATAAAAATCAGGATAGTTATAAAATATTAGTTATTTTCATTATAAAAAGAAACAGAATCAGAAGTGCAATACAAATTAAATCGGCACCTAGGTACCATGATCATATCGTAAGGGGTGATCTCTGGTAATTCCTTTTCCTACCGATTAAATATCTTTAAATATCTGCTAAAATTCTAACCTACTTTGCAATCTTTGCTATTTCATATCCAGAATCAATTGTCCCTTTTCCAGCAGATACTGCAGCAGTAAGCATCAGTCTAGGCTGTCCAGTAGCTTGACTTTCTGCCTCAAATGCCTCCACCAGTTCCTGATCAAATTCCACCAAAATAATTGGTTAAGTCAGACACCCAAAAAAAGTACAACCTCTTTTGTATCAGATAGTTACATTAGCTAGTTACAGGTTATACAGTGTTGGATTACATTCTCAAGCCTACCTTGCACAACAAAGTAAATTTCTGCTTGTCTTCAGGAGGGCTACCTCTAGCACCTGGGTATTCCCAATCCAAGTCCAGACCATCAAACCTATGTTTTCTTAGGAATGAGATGGCTGACTGGATAAACTTTTGACGGTTTGCAGGCGAAGAAACCATGATGGAAAACCTGAGGAGGATTTATTTATCATAAGTTGCATTGTCTGTACAAGGTCATCTAATAAACATAGTGTCTCAGCGCTGTTATTTGGTAATAAAGGAAATTCAAAATATACATACTGAGATGAGCCAAAATTCCATCCACCAACAGCCAAAAGAGTTTTAAGGTAGGCATTGCTGTACAGATTAAGAAAACATCATAAATATACTCTATTCGGGTTCAGTATTGTTAATTAATTACCATTGCTGTTATAATTATATATCTGATCACTTATGTCATACATACGTTTTCTTTAAGCCATTGAAGGCTTCATAGAGGGTTTCATCATTCCATTCATATGTGACCAGCTCATTGGCATGGTTAATAATAGAAAAGGCATAAATCAGATGCGTGCACAGGAAGGGATCTACATTAGCAGGTGTGTACTTCCCAATTCCAGGTCGGTATTGTGACCAGTTGGTGAAATAGCACACCAGTTGCTTGGATGTTGCTGTAAAATAAAAACATAAGTATAAATAAAGCAATTTAGTAAAATTACAACAAAATACAAGTAATGATTTTATAGGTATTATCATTTTACATGACTCACCAAAGTGGCATAGCACCAAGCACAAGCCTATAAAAACAGTTATTTTTTTCAGTTAATAATAATAATAATAATAATAATAATAATAATAATAATAATGGAAAATAACTAAAAATAAAAACAGATATTAAATACCTGCAAGAAGTGTGAGCCTGGTCATTTTAATAGCACCTCTTGTGTTTTTAAATTCCTTAATCCAAGAGAGAGGTTACTTCTGTTAATTTCATTTAATAATTATAAATGCACGAAATATTTTTGCCAGACTACTATAAGACTTAAGCATGGAATACTTACTTAGGGTCCTTTCTGGATAAAAGACAAATGTACTTACAGCTCACAGACCTTATATAGTGTTAGTGGTGGCTTAATCTATCAGGTAAGAAAGGTTATTAGGTCATCCAGAGATAAAGAGTAAAGTGTGGACTGATATGACTCAGGTTGATAACAAGTTGGCACAGCAAAGAACTCTGGACTACCTTTAAAGAAATGCTGATGCTTTTATATCTTTTCTGATTTAGTCAGATTTTCCACAATGAATCAGACTAAGAACATGTCCTTCTACGGCTCTGTGAGATGTGATGGTATGGCACATAAGATACATGTTTTTATTATTATTATTATTATTATTATTATTAGATTATTATACTTTTAATAAATATTATTTAATTCACACACACACACACACACACACACACACACACACACACACACACACACACACACACACACACACACACACACACACACACACACACACACTATGCGTAGTATTGGGTTCCTGTTATTGGGTTCCCCTTGTGGCTAGTTAGCATAGTACATTCAGACAGTCAGTTGACTTTATTTTATTGCCTGAGCTCGGACCTGATCAAATGAAACAACCCTAGACAATAACACTGCTTTCATATGAACTCTTTCATATGTACATATGAACTCATTATATCATCAGACATCTGAACTCATCAGATGACATTAGCGTTTTCCATTGCTCCAAAGTCCAATTTTTACAATACCATTTTCTGATTGCCCTCCCTAACAAGTGTTTTTCTTATGCCCACAGGGCTGGATTTTGCTAATGTGTTGGGATTTTTAAGAATCCTTCAAATTTCAAATCTCCTTAATTTCTTTGCTTGATGCAGGCCAACACGTTTTGTCCAAGCATTGTACAGTATGTCGGTATACATACAAGAACATGTGCATTACAGTATGTGTGTGTGTGATTAGATGAAAAAAAAATTAAGAGGAGGTAATAATAAAAAAAAGCATCATGTTTAAAAGTTAGTATATATAACATTATTTATTACCTGCACTGAGTTTTTTACATAATAACCAGGCAATTCACACAAGTATTATCTGCTAAGCTATAAAATATCTTGTATCCTCAGAATCCTTATCTTATCAAACACCCTCATTTATGAGCCAGCTCTCTGTGTCTTACAAAAGAAAAAAAAAGACACACTGTTGAAGAAGAAGATCTATCATTGGTTATCTTGAGAGGTAGTCATAGCCTCTGCGTTAGCGTTGGTCCTGTAAGAGCTAAAAGACTAAAAGGTCCCCAGAATTTATGAGCAAAACACCCTTTGGTATTGAGTTAATCAGCAGTTTATTTATCCTTTCTTTATACATCACAATATATATATGTTTAATAATATCTTATAATCTTTGCCACAAAAACAAACAGTAAAATTACATGATATTATCATCATATCATCGATAGAGGAATGGCTCTGAAACTAGACCTACAGATAATGAAATGGATAGTTATAAATATAATTATTATATTTAATTAACAGTTCTTTTGTCTCTTAGGAGAATGAGATTTTCATAGTCTCATATCACAGCAAAGATCTCCATAAGTTGGTGCAGTTAGACTGTAACTAGGTAGATAGCTCAGTGTTTAAGCCATTGGCCATGGAAGGTTCAAGGTTCAAATCGCCTGACTTACTAAGTTGTCCCTGTTGGGCCCTTAAGTAAGGCCCTCAACTGCTCACATGCTCCTCAACCGAATGACATATGATTCTCTGCAATAATGTTTGTCTGGTTTCCCCAAAATGTAGTGTATATTGCTTCTAGGGCATGCACAAGGCAAACCATTGTAAAAAAACAACAAGTAAAAAAACATCATTAAAATAAAAAATTGTACATGCAAAATAGAAAATAAATGATTAGAATTTCTGGTGGTTGTATGCATTTAGAAATATTGTAAAATTTTAATGCACTGTAGCCTGATGATTAAACAGCCTGTTTACCAGATAAGCACCCAACATCAGCGAAATCTCTCCCTCCACGTCGGGAGCGCACTTCGGTGCTTCTCGTTAGTGTTTGGGAGAGACTCACCCTCTTGCTTCTGTGCAAATGGATGTAGCTACCTCAGAACGATCCGCTAAAGATGATAAAGAGTATGAGGAGTTACTTGAAGTTATAACACGTGCAGTCGAACGATTACACATCGTTACACACACGATTACACATTGACTGGCCACAGGAACAAGCCCACCCAAAACGGTCAAAATTAGATGACAGATTTCTGTCAGGTGGCCAGGAGATGGCGCCACAACACCGCTCTCTCCCCTTTTTTGATGATCTCCACAACGAATTATCCCTCAGACCTATTTGGCAACGCAGTCAATACCGTCGCCACCAGGTTTAGAGAGGCCAGCCTTTATGAACAGGCTTTTGGGAAATTTCTCCCACGCCGCGCTCAGGAGTCGAGGCCGTCGGCCACCCAGCCTCGACCTGATCTGACTCTCGCCAGGCGAGCGGCGCAGAAGGAGAGCGTCAGTAGCCGAGCACCCCCCCGCAAGGACAGGGGTACGGCCCGGCGTCCCCCTCAGGCCGCCCCCAAGAGAGCAGATCGCCGCACCGTCTTCTTTACAAAGAAGAGTTCCTGAGAGTAGATCCCAGGACCGCGGGGGAGACCCCCCCCCCCGGGGAGGGGCATATAAGAACATGCCCCCCCGGGTACCCCCAGAAGATCGGTGTTCAATTTCCGCTGCCTTTGGTGTTTCGGACAACATTCCAAGTCGTTAGTCGTTCGGTCAGATCCTGCCATTTTCCAGGACACCGAACCACTAACACCCCCCAGCCCAGTAGAAGTACTCATACCCCTTTCAGAGAAGCTGGCAGCGTGGAAGCTACTGCCAGGTGTATCTCCATGGGTCTTAAAGACTGTAGAGAAAGGATACAGGATTCAGTTTACATATCGCCCTCCGCGTTTCAACGGCGTGGTCTTCACTTCCGTGATACCGGAAAAGGCACATTTTCTGAGGTCCGAACTCCAGACACTACTGCAGAAAGGAGCCATAGAATAAGTTCCTCCTCCAGATATGGAGTCAGGCTACTACAGTCGGTACTTCCTGGTTCCCAAGAAAGATGGGGGACTGCGTCCCACTAATCTCAAAAAATACAAATTCAAAATATTGACTATAAAAACTATTGTCTCACAAATCCAACCACAGGATTCGTTTGTGACAGTAGATTTAAAGGACGCATACTTTCATATAGAAATCCTGCCACAGCACAGGAAGTTCCCTTACCGGCTGGGGCGCGGTCTTGGATGGCCGTCCAGCCCAAGGGAGCTGGAGAGGCCACCTTCTCGCATGGCACATCAATTGCCTTGAAATGATGGCTCTATTTTTAGCGCTGCGGCATTTCCTCCAGCAGCTGAGAGGCTACCATGTCCTAGTGCGAGTGGACAGCACATCGGTAGTCTCCTACATAAATCGCCAGGGCGGCCTGCATTCACGCCGCTTGAACCAGCTAGCGCATCAGGTTCTGCTCTGGGCTCAGAACAAGTTCCTGTCCCTCAGGGCGATTAACATTCCAGGATACAGGAATGTGGGAGCAGACTTACTGTCCAGACAAGCTGTGAATCACGGGAAATGGAAACTCCACCCCGAAGTAGTCACTAAAATCTGGGAGAGATTCTTTACAGCAGAGGTGGACCTCTTTGCCTCCCAGGAGACTGCATAATGTCCCCTCTACTACTCTCTGACTCATCCAGCTCCCCTGTGTCTGGACGCGATGGCCCATACGTGGTCCAATTTACGCCTCTATGCGTTCCCTCCAGTAGCTCTGCTCCCGGGAGTCCTGGTGAGGGTCCATCAACACCGTTTGCGCCTCTTATTGATAGCGCCCCGTTGGCCGGCCCGAGTATGGTTCTCAGATATAATTTCTTTCCTCCACGGCTCACCTTGGATGATTCCAGTGAGGAGGGATCTTCTATCTCAGGCGCAGGGGACAATATTTCATCCCCGGCCCAAACTCTGGAACCTTCACGTTTGGCCCCTGAATGGGACCAATTAAGTCAAGCTGGCCTTTCAGCCGGCGTAATTGACACCATCCTAAATGCTAGGGCTCCCTCCACTAGAAGAATTTATGCCTTCAAATGGAAGGTATTCAAAAGTTGGTGCATGACAAAGCAGGTGGACCCAGTCCACTGCCAAATTGTTTCAGTGCTGGAATTCCTGTAAGAGTCCCGCTATTTCAGCCTGCCACGTTCTGACTGAAGCGGTTACTGTGGGAAATCACCCTTTAGTTGCCCATTTCATTCGTGGAGCTAAACGGTTGAGGCCACCCACTAGAGCCATGGTCCCTTAATGGGATTTATCTATCAAGCCCGACAAGCTTCTGACTCTCAAGATGGTTCTTCTTATGGCCATTACCTCTCTCAAGAGGATTGGAGACCTGCGTGCCTTATCAGTCTCCCCATCTTGCCTGAACTTTGCCCCTGGGCTAGTCAAGGCAATTTTGCATGCTCATCCAAACTGTCTACTGAAAGTTCCTTTCTCAACCATGCACCCTGTCATCCTGGGAGCCTTCTGTCCTCCGCCTTTTGCAGATTCCGAGCAGGAGAAACTTCACCTACTGTGCCCAGTACGTGCTCTTCAGACCTATGTCCACCGCACCAGCCAGTGGCATAAGTCAGAGCAACTCTTTATATGTTATGGAGGCCGGAGGGCGGCCGCCACCACACAAACTTTGTCACACTGGGTGAGAGATGCTATTGCCGTCTCCTATGAGGCAAATAAAATTTGTAAGATTTTATAGTCTGGATGTCCATGCCACTCCAGGCTCACGAGTCCTCGAGTCAGCTTCCCAGACATAGATCTGAGACTTCCTGGCCTTGTGCGCACACGCTACACAACCTGGGGTTCCAGACACTTGTAGTGCGGCGGCGTTGGTATTCTCGTTCCCATAGCGTTTTCACGCAGCATCGAGAGTAGCCTTTGAAAGGGAACGTCTCGGGTTACTTTGCTGTAACCCTGTTCCCTGAAAAGGCGGGAACGAGATGCTGCGTCCTAATGCAGCACTACCACCTGACCGGACGTCCGTTCAGACAAATTAATTTGAGGTTTGTCGCCGGCTCACTAGTATTTATAACCTACAGCTGCGTCTAATCAGATGACGTCACCTGACCGAAGTTATAGATTGCCAAAAATTTGGCGTGTTTGCAAACACATGCTTCACAACCGGCAACATGACAAAATTGTTCCCATAGCATTTTCACGCAGCATCTCGTTCCCGCCTTTTCAGGGAACAGGGTTACAGCAAAGTAACCCGAGACGATTTTTTTGTTCTTACTGTGTCCAACCTCAGTAGCAATGGTGCATTTCGAGAGCAGCTCGCCAATCGTGCCGCGTTGAAAAATTTTGTGACATTAAAGCCATATTTTTGCACAGATTTGAAGTTTTAAAGCCTTAAATTTTGATCAGCTGATGATTCGTTTGCAATTAAATGCAGTTTTCAATTAATTGCCTACTCTTTATTGTTTGTCTCTTGTTCTTGTTTTCTTTTTTCTACATTTCGAAGAAGTACTTACAACCTGGCTAAGATCCACCAGTCCGAAGTGTGAATACTTTTAATACTTATAATTGTTTCCTATTCTTAAGATTTATATTCATTTATTTATTTTGAGGTTGAAGGAAAAGACAAACAGGAAGAAACTCATACTGAACCAGGGATAACTTGTAAAATTCAACAACAACACTAACTTCACTAGCTCAGGATTGACTCAGGAACCCAGGAGCCATGACACGGTGACGTGGCAATGCTGATTTCTTCCACCATGTGTCTTAAAAGTAATATAAAAACAGCCTATGCAGACATAGGCATAGATAATTATCACTTATTAATCCTCTGTCTGTACTCATTAACTACATTAACACTTAACATTAACTTTCGACATGTAGAAGCGTTTGGATATTTGTTATCTCAAAGCAAACCTTATCGAACCACATGGTCTGCCAGTTATTCATGACACAGTGGTGATCAGATACAGTAATCTGTAAATCCATTTGTGTGCCCGTATCTTTGTGAATTGGAAAGAATGCTCCTGTGATGGGAAAAAAATACAGTAAAGAATACTCCACGTTTGAGCTCTATTTAAGAAGCTCTTATTTCTTACATAAATTCACTGACCAGTAGACAGAGGTGGAAAGAGTAATAAAATTTTGTACTCAAGTACAAGTACCGTTACTTCAGTGAAATTTTACTTAAGTACAAGTAAAGTTACCATTATAAAAATCTACTCAAGTAAAAGTAAAAAGTAGCTCATTAAAAAATTTACTCAGAGTAAAAGTTACCGAGTTACTTTTTTATTTTTATTTTTTTAACAGCAGTGGGGGGGGGGGGGGGGGATGAGGCATTCTAGCGTAGTTCAAAAATGATAAGCATATATAAAATCTCAAACTAGTTGTTTTTAACTGAAGGAACACCTTTGCGTAATAAAGCTTTTTGAGTCTTTCTTGTGCTTGAAAATCAAAGTGGTCACTTAAATATGGTGTTACGTCCCAGTCTAGGGTCATAAAGCAAAATAATGGTTCAGGGTTCTATTTTAAACTGTATGGAAATGGTGGTATATGGCAGAAAGAGCTAGATCCAATCATTAACTGATGAAACAATGAGGTTTGTATACACACACACACACACACAACAGGAGGAGGATCAGATTCAGGTTGGACCCAGGCCAAAATAATAAACAAAATGGTATTTATATTTAGTAGCTAGATTACCTGCAAAAAAAAAAAAAAAAAAACACAAACAAAAATACAGGTACCTTACCGGACTCCCTAAACCTATATAAACTATATAAAATATAAACCTAAGCTAAACTATATAAAATACCTGGCTCAAAAAAGTCTCACAGTCTAATATTTCATTGGATTGTTTTAGCTATGATTAAGCTGTGGGACTGCTTTGATAAAATTATATATACATAATATATATAAGGTTATCACTCCCCCCCCCCCCCATCATTCCGTACAATAAGGTAGTCAGCTATCTTCATTTTATTGCCACATAACATCCTGAGCAAATAAATTCCCAAATAAACAAATAAACTCCCTCTTCCAAAAATAAATGGCAGCCACGCCCCTGCTACTAGTGAGTGCACAGACATACAGTGAAATTATCTATAAATATATACAAAGACCAACCAAACCAAAGGGACAAAGCAATAATCAAAGTCAATTGGAGGCAAAAAGTCAAACCAGAATACACAACCAAATGTCAAAACGCCAAAATCACAACCTCTTTCCTCTTTCCCGCGTCTCTCCCCAGATAGCAAGGTGACATTGATTCAATGTTGAAATTTCATCAGAATCATCATTTTGGTTGAGGTTGATTTTTCAATGCTAAATAATGTTGAATCAATGTTGATAATTCAATGCTTTTCAGTGTTGAAAAGACAAACATTGAATCAATGTTGATTTTTGGTTGTGGAACCCATCCTCATTCAACAATGCAAGGCAAATTAAATTAACTAAGTGCATTTCTATAAAAATGTGTATGCATGTGTGTATGTGTTTAAAACAGGTTAAAAAATTGACAAGAGATTTGCCATGGTGCTTAAAAAAATAATAAAAATAATAATTTTATATATATATATATATATATATATATATATATATATATATATATTGAGGAAAAAAAATAATTTGACGGTAAGTTTTGTGTATTTACCTTGCTGTCTAGTTTACTCACTTGACAGCTTAATTCCTGTTTGCCGTTCAAAAGTACTCAATTTTCGGCTCGCATTTAACATTGGAGGGTGTTTTTACACTGTCGCCACGTCATTATAATACACTCTACAGGCATGAGAATTCAATATGTTGTAGTCTGGAAGTTCCTGCCACTCACGGTGAAAGAATTTTGGCGATGCGACCTACGGTATTCTGTTGGGAAGCATTTGTTTGAGACCTTAGTTCCTGTTTCCCGTTGTCTGTGTCTGACCCAGAGCAGTGTGCGTGCCCCACATGGAAAGAACCTATATGAGGATATATGCGCATATATGAAACCTATATGCAGTATATATGCGCATATAACCGCACCTATATGGGGCCAGGGGTAGCTCAGTGGTTAAGGCATTGGACTAAGGTTCAAACCCCACAACCACCAAGTTGCCACTGTTGGGCCCTTGAGCAAGGCCCTTAACCCTCAACTGCTCAGATGTATAATGAGATAAAAATGTAAGTCACTCTGGATAAGAGCGTCTGCCAAATGCCTAAATGTAAATGTAAATATGAGGATATATGCGCATATATGAAACCTATATGCGTATATATGCCACATGTAGGCAACATTGAGGTGCATATATGTGCATATACAGGCCATATAGGTCTCCTGTATTGCTTCTTTATATCCACATATAAGCCCTACTGTATATGTACATACAAGATATGTCTCCTATGGCAGGATCTGGTCATTTTAGCTCATATCTCACTTTGGCAACTGTCATACATGATGCCTAGCTCATATTTTCTATTATCAAGGCAATAACTAAGAACTAACAAAAAAAATGCAAAAAACTAATCCTAATTGCCCACATACAGTATATGAGGATATATGCACATATATGAAACCTCAGTCTCCGTGAAAATCTTTTTGAAACACGTCACTAAAATTAACTGAAATGAGAAATATATCTATATAAAGCTTAAAGTGTCTACTTTTAAATGATGCAAGTCACATTGAAAACAAATATTCTCAGTTTATGTAATCCGTATGAAACCAAGGAGAGGCACAGAATTTCTGTCACACTTATATGCTAATGACCCGAGGCAGGACACGCCCACACGCCAATCACACGGAAATCAGTCCGGGTAATTTACATACTAGACCACGCCCCCGGACACCGGCATGAAAAAACGAACACAGAGAGACAGGTTTGAAAATACTCCGATTCAGTGAGTTTTCAGCACATTATGGAAGATGGCACGCGCTTACACATCCGAGGAAACTCTTCAGAATGTTCTGGAAAGTTTACATTTACCTCAGAAGAAGACCGTGTGACTCCGACGACGAACGGGAGCATTTTGAACAGAGAATAGACCCATGCTACACTGGGTAAGTTATTAAGTCTTATATAACTCATATTCTGATAATATTAAACTAATATTAGTAAATATTTTCCTCACTACAGCTAGCTCTTGTCAGCTTGTGTGACACATTGGCTTTCAATGCCATTTATATAGTTTAGGTAAATCATGCTAACATGCTGCCTCATGTAGCACAAACATGATATTTCCCGGTGGCTAAGCTAATGCCTTATGGAGTTTACAGATGTTTATATTCACCTTGTTTTGGATAGCTTTAGATTATGGTTGCTAATGTGTATTTGGCTCCATTTTGGTTAGCTTATAACACTGCTATCGGTAATGTTATTTAGCACAAACAAGCAAGTTGCAGGTGTCTAAAATACTGCCTTATGTAGCTAAGTGATGCTTATGAATATTTCTTTGGTGTAAATGTATATAATCCCTTTTGTTTAGCGTGTATTTACAAATACCTGATAAGATGTAATTGTTTAGAATGTGTTCAATATGTGTGTAATGTCCAGTGGATGGTGTTTTTTAAAACTCAAATTGACTTATGGCAGCAGTGTGTAGTATTATCTATCACCATCATTGATGCTGTCATGTGACCTACAGAAGAGAGGTGTATATTTTTCATGTTGAAGTGTGGATACATTTTTGGTCATCTCTGTACTGTATATATTGTGCATCCATATTAATTGCACATCCATTTACTCTGAACAGTATAGGTTAACATTTTTTTATTTATTTGTTTTTAGGAATGCGTCTGCATCACCCTTGCCTTCACCAGCCCCTCACATCAGGACACGCAAGCTCCGTTCAGATGGACCTCTTGTATTTGTGAAGTGGATGGACACACGAGAAGTATCTACATGTTCTACCATCCATTCTGCTTTACAGTAGACGCGGTGAAGATGAGGGTGAAATTACAAGGTACATGGACTACAAAGACATTTCCATGTCCTGTGACTGCGTACAACCAGCACATGGGGAGTTGATCACTCTGATCAGCTATTACAATACTATACTACACAGCACAAAACAATGAAGCCGTACAGAAATATTTTTCTACACTGCTTGGACATTGCTCCAACCAATGCTTACCCTGCATGTATGTTTTGTACAGTTTTTTTTTTATCTTGCACTGTTTTACTCTGAATGTCCGTCTTTTTTCAGTTTTTATTTTGTACTGTTCCTGTTGCAGTTTTACCCTGCATGTAAACAAATGTCCAGAATGTCCAGATTATCATTAATCTGCATTTATACATAAAATCCTATTAACTATTGGGAAGCTAAACATAAGAATCAGTATGAAACATGAAAAGTTTCTAAAAGTTGCCAATAAATTAATATTGTGATGTGAAATAATTTTTCAAATTGAAGTTATAAAGGGCTCTGGGGTGTTTTGCCAGGCAGAAGTGTGGAGAGCAGCCCGCCTTGCCACCTCTGCTACTGCCATGGTACGGAATCTGCTGCTGGGCACCTTCGACTTGGAGACTTGACCAAATTAAAAAGGTAGCCATTATTGGTGAGTAAATGCATAATGCGTTGAGAAGGGAAAACAAAATATTTAAGACTTTATAAGTTCACCACTTTAACCATAACCTACTTGTATCAATGTTTATTAGCCATCAATGGAGACTGCATAAGGTAGGGCACCCATTATTGTTACTGTATCTGCTTGGGACCTACAGTGGTGTGAAAAACTATTTGCCCCCCTCCTGGTTTCTTATTCTTTTGCATGTTTGTCACACAAAATGTTTCTGATCATCAAACACATTTGACTATTAGTCAAAGATAACACAAGTAAACACAAAATGCAGTTTTTAAATGAGGGGTTTTATTATTTAGGGAGAAAAAAATCCAAACCTACATGGCCCTGTGTGAAAAAGTAATTGCCCCCTGAACCTAATAACTGGTTGGGCCACCCTTAGCAGCAATAACTGCAATCAAGCGTTTGCGATAACTTGCAACGAGTCTTTTACAGCGCTCTGGAGGAATTTTGGCCCACTCATCTTTGCAGAATTGTTGTAATTCAGCTTTATTTGAGGGTTTTCTAGCATGAACCGCCTTTTTAAGGTCATGCCACAACATCTCAATAGGATTCAGGTCAGGACTTTGACTAGGCCACTCCAAAGTCTTCATTTTGTTTTTCTTCAGCCATTCAGAGGTGGATTTGCTGGTGTGTTTTGGGTCATTGTCCTGCTGCAGCACCCAGGATCGCTTCAGCTTGAGTTGACGAACAGATGGCCGGACATTCTCCTTCAGGATTTTTTGGTAGACAGTAGAATTCATGGTTCCATCTATCACAGCAAGCCTTCCAGGTCCTGAAGCAGCAAAACAACCCCAGACCATCACACTACCACCACCATATTTTACTGTTGGTATGATGTTCTTTTTCTGAAATGCTGTGTTACTTTTACGCCAGATGTAACGGGACACGCACCTTCCAAAAAGTTCAACTTTTGTCTCGCCGGTCCACAAGGTATTTTCCCAAAAGTCTTGGCAATCATTGAGATGTTTTTTAGCAAAATTGAGACGAGCCTTAATGTTCTTTTTGCTTAAAAGTGGTTTGCGCCTTGGAAATCTGCCATGCAGGCCGTTTTTGCCCAGTCTCTTTCTTATGGTGGAGTCGTGAACACTGACCTTAATTGAGGCAAGTGAGGCCTGCAGTTCTTTAGATGTTGTCCTGGGGCCTTTTGTGGCCTCTCGGATGAGTCGTCTCTGCGCTCTTGGGGTAATTTTGGTCGGCCGGCCACTCCTGGGAAGGTTCACCACTGTTCCATGTTTTTGCCATTTGTGGATAATGGCTCTCACTGTGGTTCACTGGAGACCCAAAGCTTTAGAAATGGCTTTATAACCTTTACCAGACTGATAGATCTCAATTACTTTTGTTCTCATTTGTTCCTGAATTTCTTTGGATCTTGGCATGATGTCTAGCTTTTGAGGTGCTTTTGGTCTACTTCTCTGTGTCAGGTAGCTCCTATTTAAGTGATTTCTTGATTGAAACAGGTGTGGCAGTAATCAGGCCTGGGGGTGACTACAGAAACTGAACTCAGGTGTGATAAACCACAGTTAAGTTATTTTTTAACAAGGGGGGCAATCACTTTTTCACACAGGGCCATGTAGATTTGGAGTTTTTTTCTCCCTTAATAACGTAAACCTTCATTTAAAAAATGCATTTTGTGTTCAATTATGTTATCTTTGACTAATAGTTAACAGTTTTTGATGAGCAGAAACATTTAAGTGTGACAAACATGCAAAAGAATAAGAAATCAGGAAGGGGGCAAATAGTTTTTCACACCACTGTATAATACTAATTCATCACTTGCTCACTTCTTAATCCTACCTTTCCTCTTCTAAAGCCACATTATATTGCGCTGTAAGGTGTGTAGTCCTCTATTTTGTAGAACATATAATGTTGCAAATAACCTCATGGCACTAATTGTTGTTGTCTGAAGTTTTAATAAATAATCATAATGCTGTCAAAAATAATGTCATAAATAGATTTTCTTTATCAATTAACTTCTATTAATTAAATAAAATTTTTAATGTAAATTTTTAAAGTTTAATGGAATGGCTGTGTGAAAGATGCTGAAGCTGACGTGCCAATGGTCTTTTATATTAATGTTGTTCGGAAGCCTGTGTAATGATTTAGTTTCGACTACATGTTTACATGATGTTCTATCGACTGAACAGCGTTTTTTCGACTTATTTTCATGTTATTGTTGTTCAGCAATGGCATGGACGTGATGTTTTGGCAAAAGAAGGGTGGGATGGTGGTTGATGGTGACTGAAAGCGGTGACTGAGTAGATTGGACGTCACAGCAGCTCGTGAAAAGGCAGAGCTACTTTATGCAGGCTGTGTGCATTCTACTGTGGATTGACTGTTTTGAAACTTATATGGTAGTTACGTAGCCCCTAGACCTCAGTTACCATGAAAAAAGTCATGAAATTTCAGTTTGGACCATATGGGATCTTAAACAAGGACTTCATCTTTTTTTAATTATTGTTTGTTCGGGGAGGAATTATAGACCACAATGTCAGCATGATCTTGGGTTGTTTCCTTATCACTTCTTGTGTGCGTTTGGCTGTAGCTTGCACACCAGACAGAGTTGTTTTCAATTCATCCTATTGTAAAGTCATGCAGTGTGTAATCTCCTGTCGCCAATTCATTGTGCAGTGTGAACACAGCAGCAACTAAATGCTACCACAGATAGTACAGTGTGAAAACAATGGTGATCCGATGACTTTGAAAATCATGCAGTGTGAGTTTGAGGAGAAGGTAAAAAGCAATACAAAACAAATAATGTACAGTTTATGTTGTCATTACTTTGCTCTCAAACTAAATGCAATGTAATAATAGGCGTTATTTAATAATAACATTAACAGTGCAGCATGCATCTAACTCTGGGTAAAAAGCTTATAATAAAATCACCAAAATAAGTCTTCACGTTAAGAATAAATATGCAAACAGTACGGTATCTGAGCGTACGGATTGGAAATTTGTGCATACAGTTTGTTAATCCGTGGCCACGATTTGTTAAACTGAGGGAACAGTTTAAGTATTTGTGAGTGCGGGGGACAAATTGCAAAACCGTCGCCACAGATTGATTTTTTTTTTAAATTAATTTATTTTTTTGGTCCTACAGGTTTTTTTTTTTTTTTTGCACATAAAAGACTACATTGTTACATTAAGTATATTTGTTTTCATAGCATTGAATATGTACATTGTAGGACAACATTTGCAGATTGTGAAATAACACATACAGGTCCTTCTGAAAAAATTAGCATATTGTGATAAAGTTCATTATTTTCTGTAATGTACTGATAAACATTAGACTTTCATATATTTTAGATTCATCACACACAAACTGAAGTAGTTCAAGCCTTTTATTGTTTTAATATTGATGATTGTGGCATACAGCTCATGAAAACCCAAAATCCCTATCTCAAAAAATTAGCATATCATGAAAAGGTTCTCTAAACGAGCTATTAACCTAATCATCTGAATCAACTAATTAACTCTAAACACCTGCAAAAGATTCCTGAGGCTTTTAAAAACTCCCAGCCTGGTTCATTACTCAAAACTGCAATCATAGGTAAGACTGCCGACCTGACTGCTGTCCAGAAGGCCATCATTGACACCCTCAAGCAAGAGGGTAAGACACAGACATTTCTGAACGAATAGGCTGTTCCCAGAGTGCTGTATCAAGGCACCTCAGTGGGAAGTCTGTGGGAAGGAAAAAGTGTGGCAGAAAACGCTGCACAACGAGAAGAGGTGACCGGGTCCTGAGGAAGATTGTGGAGAAGGACCGATTCCAGACCTTGGGGGACCTGCGGAAGCAGTGGACTGAGTCTGGAGTAGAAACATCCAGAGCCACCGTGTACAGGCGTGTGCAGGAAATGGGTTACAGGTTGCAAATTTTGCTTGTCATTCGCAAATCAAGGTGCCAGAGTCTTGAGGAAGACTGAGGAGAGGGAAATGCCAAAATGCCTGAAGTCCAGTGTCAAGTACCCACAGTCAGTGATGGTCTGGGGTGCCATGTCAGCTGCTGGTGTTGGTCCACTGTGTTTTATCAAGGGCAGGGTCAATGCAGCTAGCTATCAGGAGATTTTGGAGCACTTCATGCTTCCATCTGCTGAAAAGCTTTATGGAGATGAAGATTTAATTTTTCAGCACGACCTGGCACCTGCTCACAGTGCCAAAACCACTGGTAAATGGTTTACTGACCATGGTATTACTGTGCTCAATTGGCCTGCCAACTCTCCTGACCTGAACCCCATAGAGAATCTGTGGAATATTGTGAAGAGAAAGTTGAGAGACACAAGACACAAGTACCTGCAAAAGGATTCCCGACCAAGTATTGAGTGCAGAACTGAACATAATTATATGAAGGTTGACTATTTTTGTATTAAAAACACTTTTCTTTTATTGGTCGGATGAAATATGCTAATTTTTTGAGATAGGGATTTTGGGTTTTCATGAGCTGTATGCCACAATCATCAACATTAAAACAATAAAAGGCTTGAACTACTTCAGTTGTGTGTAATGAATCTAAAATATATGAAAGTCTAATGTTTATCAGTACATTACAGAAAATAATGAACTTTATCACAATATGCAAATTTTTTGAGAAGGACCTGTATATTAAAAAAAATCTAATGTGTGCATTGTATCTATGGAAGATTGTAGGACATTTCAAAACATATGTTGCATATCTGTACATTTGTAAAAGTCACATTTCCAAAAATTTAGGACCCACCTTCTGTCATTCATAAACAACTACCACTCCAAGTTTTTAGAGCATTGTATAGTTCTAACCTTTTGTTTGTTTTTCATTCTTTAGATGCACTACAACAACAACAGCTGAAAGCTGAAGAAAAGGAGGCCACAGAGTTTCTTTGCTTCAACAGTTCAGAAATGGCTTCGTTATGCCCCAGAACGGCTGGGGGGGGAATTGCTCGTGGTGGAAAACCACAAGTTCAGACTTGTGTCTTATTATCTGTTTTGCTGAGTAAATACATTTCAACTTACGAATAATGTTTCAGTCATCTGTTGTGTTTCTGACTTGGTTGTTTCTATTTGCATTTGACTGAATTTTGCTGAGGCAGGCTGCCATTTTTATATTATGGTTTTCCAGTCTCTTCTCTTGGCAGTTAGATTCTGTTTTATGAATTCAGAATTAACAATCTCTTCTAATAGTTCTCTTCTAAAAAGTCATATTGTCATCCAGTTTATAATAATTTGTATGTAAGTTGTAGTGTGTTTTATTATATAGTTGTTTTATTGTAATTGTGATGTTACTTCCTGTTTAAATGGGTATGGAGCATAAATAAATAAATATGTTTACATGTAAACTGAAGGATGTTGAGTTACTGACTTTTTGTTTAAAAAAAAAAAAAAAAAAAGCTTTTCAGCCCTACATGGTCTCTGATTTAAAGAAATAAATCCAAACGGACATGATTTACTGTCATAGAATCTTGCTGTTCATAAAGCAAGACTAAACTATAATTGTTTCAATGTTGATTCAATGTAAAATAAGTGATTGAATTTACGTTGAACAAACATTGATTTTATGCCCATCTTGATCTATTTATCATCATTGAAATAACATTATTTCAAGGTGCAAACCTGATGAAAAATCAACATTTAACATTGAAATTTCAACATTGATTCAATAACAAGTTGGTTGATGCTTTAATGTTGATTCAACGATGATTCAATGTTGTTCTGCTATCTGGGTCTCCAGTCGCGCTAGTCGATGACGTCACTCAGGGCGGAAGCGACCGTGTGGAAGGTCAGGTGATGCCGATGTCAGAAAGCCTGGAGTGGAGTTTGGAGCGGCGCGCGACCAGGACATGATACACACACGCGAGCGCAACGGGGCATTTATACAAAGCATAACATTTTTATTGTTTTAGCATTTTTATTCATTTATTTTTTACTCAGTAGCGAATATGATTTAAAATGTAGCGAATTACAATACTTCAAACAAAACGTACTTAAGTAAAAGTAAAATTACAGATTTTTAAAACTACTTTAAAAAGTAGAAATACACAAATAAGCTACTCAATTACAGTAACGCGAGTAAATGTAATTCGTTACTTTCCACCTCTGCCAGTAGATTAGGAAGTCTTTAAACTAACCTAAAATTGGAATTGGACTAATTAGTATTTAAAAGGCACGGTGTCAAATTACACGCCCGCACACATAACGCACACACAAAACGACAGGCGGAAGGGCTGAAAGAAAGAGTCTCCTCTTACTTTAGCTTATCACACACACACACACACACACACACACACAGCGCCTGCGCGCATAAACAGAAACACTTATCTGTCAGGATTTATTTTTACTTTCTTTAGGTAAAGTGCAGGTAAATTAATTTTTTTTACTTTATATTTTGTATTAATTATTAAATACAATTATTTTTTATTAATTCATAAAAGTATTATTAATAATTAAATTATGTTATGTATTAATTATGTATTAATTATTTTGGGCTGTGGAATGAATAATTAGAGTTTCCATAATTTTTTTATGGGAAAATTTGCTTTGATTTTTGAGTGTTTTGGAATACGAGCCTGGTTCCGGAATGGATTATGCTCGTAATTCAAGGTTCCACTGTATTTTTTTCTTTGTAGCAGGTAAGTGTGGTTAGTGCAGTAGGATAAAAACCGTTCTTGTATCTACTGGTTCTTGATTTTAAAATTCTGTACTGTCTGTCCGACGGCAGTAGATCAAACAGTTGATGTCCTATGAATTATACGTTGCAATCTAATTGGCTAGTTTGATCAATCTTCCAAATTGATGAAAGGGCAGGTGACGATATTCTGGGGACTTGTGATAACCCTCTGCAGTGCCGTTCTCTGTGCCCCAGTGCACACATACGCATTATATCTGGATGCTCTCAATGGAGCATCAATAAAAAGACACCAGCAGTCTCGAAGAGATGTTGTTGTGCCTGGCCACTCTCAGGAAGTCCAGTCTCTGCTAGGACTTTTTCAGCAGGTCAGAGCTGTTTACGTCTCAGCTCAGAGCCTCCTCAATGTGTACTACCAAGAATCCGAAGTACAGAACTCTCTCCACACAGCCCCCAGTTTCTCAGCACTCATTCGGAGACACCATCAGGTCCTGAAGCCTTCCTGGTGTTTACGGTTCCACTCCACTCTTCCACTGTGAGGATGATGCTACTGTGGACATCTGTAGGGGATGGGGGAAGTGTGGCTGCATATGTAATATATGTGGCTGCATAAGTAATTCAGATTCTATGCCAGCAAGGCACCACCATCACCAGAGCTGACGTCGGTCCTGTAGTTGGAGAGATGCTGGCCTCCCTGCCACACCTGCCTGCTGTTGTTACTGTCCAGATTCTCCTCCTATAGCCCAACTTGACCTCTTTCATGCCTCTCTTTGGATTGGCTTAGGTTGTACTGTACAGAGCCTTATTGCCAGACTTGAAGGCAGTGACCCTCTCCTTCAGGAGCTGCCGAACCTCACTGTTCATCGAAGGCTTTTGGTTGAGGTAGATCTAGATGGGTTTGTCCACAGTGATAGTGTCTATGCAGTTCTTAATGTAACACAGAACACTGTATGTGAACACCTACAGGTCTTGATCTTCAAAGATGTCCCAGTTAGTCATATCAAAACAGTCCTGTAGCTGCTGAGAGGCACCAACTGGCCTTTACATTGTTTGTGATTGCGAGAGCAGTATTTCTGAGGGGAGCATATGAAGGGACTAAAAGTAAGGACATGTGGTCAGATTGGCTCGGGTGTGGTAGTACAACTAGTAGCCTAGCTTGATGATCGAGTAGACATTGTCCAGTGCGCTTGCTTCCCTAGTAGTACATTTTAAATGCTGGTGAAATTTGGGGAGCACTGCCTTATTAGGCCCCTGCTAGAATGTTCACAGCATTAGGATACCTGCTCTGTGGACTGCTAATGCTACTATGTGAGTGTCGGATAGCCTAGCTAGCATTACCATCTGGTGGAATGTAAACAGCAGTTATCATGACCACAGTAAACTTTCTTAGAAGGTGAATGGACCTGCATTTAACACTTACATACTCCAGATCTGGGCACTTGTGGCTGTCTACAGTCACGGTGTTAGTACTCCAGCTGTTACAGGCATAAACACAGAAATTGATGATGGCAAGGAAAAACTCCCTGAGATGACAATAGGAAGAAACCGTAAGAGAATCCAGACTCAGAACAGGCAACTCATCCTCATTTACTGTGTGGTGATATCAGATAGTGGGGATTGCAATCATACTGAGTGTTAGGCAGCTAGACGTTCAATATAACAGGAGATGTGTATAAGTTAATATGTATCCCACTTTTGTTGAGCAACTGCAGTCACAAGTCATCAGACAAGAGCTGTCTGCATCAGCTGGTCCAAGACCATTTTTATTGTAAAATTGAACCTCCCCAGTCACCACATGCATCCCAAGCAGACTACACAGAGATAACAGTTAGATGTGGTCATAGTTACTGTACATGTACTGTAATGTGAACATATATTTAGTGCAGAGTGCAGGTAGGGACTCTGGCAGGACTAACTAGCAAAACTAAAAGGGAGGAGCCAGAAGGAAACACAGACATGAGATTCACTGTAAAGTAAAGCAACCAGACACTCCACAGTCAACAAACCTGAGTGATCAATGTGAGTGGGGAAGACAGCATCTAAACATACAAGTTCATTATAATACTCTACATCCATGAGTATCCAGATCTGGTTCCTTTACCTAAGATAAATCTGTTTACAAAAATATTTGGCTAAATAAATCCTGTAGGTTTTCTGTCAGTGAACTAACCTGGAGTAGACCAGAAGACTTAGCTTTAGCGGTTAGCCCTTGTAGCGTGGATGGTAAACCTAAACGCGGAAGCAAGCAAGAAGGCAGGATAACCACGCGATTTAATCTTAGGACTCTCACAACAACGGAGCAAGGGAAAAACACAAATTTAACCCGCGTCCTATAAACACACACTCTAGGCAGAAAGATAACCCAAGACAGTGAGTACTCACGAATTGGAAGCGATACGAGCTGATCCGACATGGGCAAAACTCAATGACTGAGTGACGTGAACCGCCATCTTGTCTCCTTTTATGCTTCCTGCTTTTGCGACCTGGCTACTTCCGGGTCCTTGTGCCGGGTCCTTGAGTGTGTGTGACAGTACCCCCCACCCCAGGACCGTCGGGAGTCGGTCCTGGGGTGGGGGATATCCGACGACGGTAATCCCTGATAAGTCCTGGGTCCAAGACAAAGCGGGCCGGAACCCACGACCGCTCCTCGGGGCCGTAGCCTTCCCAATCGACCAGGTATTGGGTGCCTCGATCCCAAGGTCTCGAGTCGAGGATCCAACGAACGGTGTAGGCAGGGGCACCGTCTATGATTCGGGGAGGAGGAGCAGGGGGGGAGGGTGGAATCATTGGAGAGGTGGTGAAGGGTTTGAGCTGTGAGGTGTGGAATACTGGGTGAATTCGGAGCGCCGCAGGCAGCTGGAGCCGGTAGGTGACAGGGTTGATCCGGAGGTGAAGGCGGTAGGGACCGATGAACCTTGGTGACAACTTCTTGGATTCTGTGTGGAGGCGGAGGTTTTTAGTTGAAAGCCACACCTTGTCACCTACGTTATACAACCATCCCGGAGGGTGCCGACGGCACCGGCGGACCAACTGTTGAGCGGACGGTACGTCAATCTCCGATTCTTGATGTTCGAACATCGGAGGTTGGAAACCGTGGCATACCTCGAATGGACTGAGATTGGTGGCTGAGGTGACGTGGAGGTTATGTGATAACTCAGCCCATAAGAGGTAGCGAGCCCAGGAGCGCTGGCGATCGGCGACGAAACATCTCAGGTAGCGCTCCAGTTGTTGGTTGGCCCGCTCCGTCTGACCATTAGTCTGAGGGTGGTATCCAGATGAGAGACTACAGGTGGAATGGATCAGACGGCAGAAGGCCTTCCAGAACCGGGCAGTGAACTGGGGCCCTCTGTCCGAGACGATGTTTTTAGGGAACCCATGCAGGCGATCTACGTGTTCTAATATCAGTTCTGCTGTGTTTTTGGCTGACGGGAGTCCGGCAAGGGCCACCAAGTGCACGGCTTTGGAGAAACGGTCGATGATGGTCAGGATGGTGGTCTTTCCCTCCGAATCCGGCAGGCCCGTGATGAAGTCGACGGCAATGTGCGACCAGGGCCGGGAAGTGGATGGAGTTCCCCTGAAGCTGGTTGGTTTACGGTCTTTGCCCTGGCACACACTGGGCACGCCTGGACGAACTCGTTGATGTCCCGGGCCATCGAGGGCCACCAGAAGGCGCGCCTGATGAACTGTGTGGACCGTTGGTTGCCTGGGTGTCCAGCGATGTGCGAGGCGTGGCCCCACTGCATGATCTCGCTCCTCAAGGCGGGCGGCACATAGAGACGTCCAGGCGGCACACCTGCCGGTTCGTTCTTCATGGCCTGTGCCTGGCGGACCCTTGTTTCCAAATCCCAACGGAGAGGTGCGATATCTTCGTGCCCGTTCTGCAGCGGACAAGGAGGCGCACCCTAATTGCATGGGTTCCCCGGCTCCCGTGTCAACCACGGCGGGTGGTGGAGATCCGACAGAAGTAGTGGCGGTGGGTCGAGCTTCAGGTGCCGGAACGTGAAGGGAAGGTGCTGAAGGACGTGACGGGACATAGGAGATGATGGGTGTGGCAGGCGGCAGGGTGCGAGGGACTGGCTTGGGACGAGACAGCAGGCGTTGGTCAATCCGAAGGGCCAGCTGGATGAGGCCCTCCAGCGTAGCAGGTAGCTCTCGCCCCGCGAGTTCGTCTTTTATGCGAGAAGCCAGCCCTTCGTAATAGGCTGTCCGGAGGGTGGAGTCTCCCCAGGTGGTCTGGACAGTGAGTGTAACGGCTCACGGACAAACCTCCCTGCCGTAGATGATAGAGTCTTGTGTCGGTTTCCACCTCACCGGCGGGGTGCTCGAAGGTGAGTCTTAGCTGATGGGTGAACTCATTGTAGGAGTGAGCGGTATCTGATTCTGATTTGAGAACCGCCGTGGCCCACTCAGCTGCCTGCCCGGTTAGCAACGAGACGAGAAGTGCAATGCGTAGCCGATCGGTGGAGTACCTGGTGGAATTAAACTCAAACACCAAATCAAGCGCTGTTAAAAACACATCACACTTTCCATCCGTGCCATTCCACTTATCTGGTAATGAAATGAATACTTCAGAAGGAGGGGGGGGGAAGGGTTGGTGCGGCGCTGCAGCCATGACGACGGGGGCCCGGCTAACCGCGCCATCAACAGCCGCGCGGAGCTCCGCGTTCTCCCGCTTCAGCTCCGTGACTTCGCGGCGCAGGGCCGCTACGTCACGGACGCCTTGGCGTAGAGTAGCGATCTCCGCGCTAAGCTTATCGATAAGCACAGCGTGCTGATCCACCACGTCGCAAAGGTGTGCATGATCCACTGGGTTCACCGCGCGGGACTCAGTCATTCTGTCAGTGAACTAACCTGGAGTAGACCAGAAGACTTAGCTTTAGCGATTAGCCCTTGTAGCGTGAATGGTAAACCCAAACGCGGAAGCAAGCGAGAAGGCAGGATAACCACGCGATATAATCTTAGGACTCTCACAACAACGGAGCAAGGGAAAAACACAAATTTAACCCGCGTCCTATAAACACACACTCTAGGCAGAAAGATAACCCAAGATAGTGAGTACTCACGAATTGGAAGCGATACGAGCTGATCCGACATGGGCAAAACTCAATGACTGAGTGACGTGAACCGCCATCTTGTCTCCTTTTATGCTTCCTGCTTTTGCGACCTGGCTACTTCTGGGTCCTTGTGCCGGTCGCGGCGTGAGTGTGTGTGATATTTTCAGCATAGACTTAAACGCTGAGATTGTGCCTGAGTCTGAAAAATTAACTGGAAGGCAATTCCATAACTTTGGGACTTTTTAAGAAAAAGTTCTGCCCCCTGCTGTAGTTTTCAAAATATGAGGTACTGACAAGCAGTCTGCATCTTTTGATCGTAGGCGTGGCGGATCGTAAGACACTAGCAGTTCAATCAGGTACTGAGGTACAAGACCATTTAGTGCTTTATAGCTCAATAATATTTTGAAATCAATGTGAAATTCCTTTGGGAGTAAATGCGGTGTGTAGAGAGGGTAATGTGCTCATATCTTCTGGTTCTAGTGAGGATTCCCGCTGCTGCATCCTGGACTTACTGGAGCTCGCTTATGCACATAGTTGAACATCCAGATGGTAAGAATTAGGCTTAGTGTTTTTAGTTTCCCATATAAATAATTAAAATAAATCCAGAGCACTTGATGTGATGTGATGACATATGGACTGTGGCATTGTTCAATTGTTTCACCTGTGTGAACAAGTGGTAAAGTGCTCGCTTTATCATCCGGTGATCGCTGGTTCGGTTCCCGGGTGATGCTGCAACCTGTCACAGCCGGAGGTCTCGAGAGAGCTGACTGGCCGAGCTCTCTCAACCCCTTTTCCACTGCTCTGGTTCCCATGCCGGTTCCCAATTTTGGAACCAGTGCCACGCTTTTCCACAGAAAAAAGTTGGTGCCGGTGCCCTAAAACAAGCACTGGCACCGGCCCCAAAACTCTGCTGGTCTAGTCGTGCGAACCCGTGATGTCACGAGCGTTGGGCGGAGTTATAGAGAATGTAAAAAAAAATAGCGGAGACGCAAAGTCCGTGAATGTGGAGCGCGGACGAGACAAACGTGCTATTAACAATTTGGACATCCGCTGAGATTCAGCAGAAATTGGATAGTGCTTTAAGAATGTATTAGAAGTGTGTGAGGAAATAAGAGAAGAACTAATAGTCGCAGGCTTCACATGAACAACCGACCAAATAGTGAATAAGCTAGTTGTCTATGTCAATCTCTTTCAGCGGTTATAACACGTCGAATAAGCTGCTTTTGGATACTGAAATACATTTTCATAGTTTGGAGAATAACCAGTAAACTGACTTCGGGCAAGTTCGTTTCTGTTTAGTGGGCGTGGCCTGTGACGTATTATCATGCAGCTCCCGCTGAGCTCCTGTCTAGTGTAAACGCGGGACCTGGCACCAGCACCAGTGTAGTGGAAATGAGGTATCAGAGGGGAGGGATGAGAGGTACTTAGTGCTCCCACATTAATGACGGCTCTGCAGCCAATCAGGGGCATCTGTGAGCTCACGCAAGGGGAAGGAGCGGATAGCACTGACCTCCGAGTGTGTTACGCTTCCCCCAACGGTGCGTGAGCAAGCAGTTCGAAAAGATGCGTTGGTGACGTCACGTGGGTCGGAGGAAACACGTGATAGTCTGCGGCCCACCCGACTGAGTGGTAGCAGAAGCTTAGTGTGGGAGCCCCCTAGTGACGGGGAGGAATTGGAAACAAATAAATTAGGGAGAAAATCTCGAAAATAATCTAAAAAAAGACAGGGAAAAAAAAACTGTTTTTGAGTTACACTGGCCAAAGGAAGTTGACTTGCTGCTTTATGTAGAGCAGTCCTTTCAAATTAGTTATAATGAAATAAATAAAATTCAATAGCACAAATGTTTATTATCTGTTTTCTCTATTTAAACAGCAAATCTTTTACATGTCTTTAAATTGTAAAAACTGCTAAAAATTTGCTTTAAATTTGGTTTAAATTATGTATCTCACACACAAATATATTCTTGTGGTCTGCTCAAGTGGTTTATATTTTCTACAAAAGCTGTGGTAAATTTTCAAGGAATATGAAATGTCTGTGTAAACTGTGAATCGATTCTGAATCAAAAACTGTCGAGTCAACAAATTGTATTATCTAACATAAAGAATAATTAAATTGCATAACTGATTTAATTATGTAACATAAAGTTGTAAAGAGTCATAAACTCTTAAATCATTATTTTGTGCATTAATGTAGGATGTGATTGTTAAATAAATCTCCAAGCACAGTTCACAGGATGAGCTGATCGGTGACCCGTATTCAAATATGAAAAGGCCAATTTGAAAATTGCTCCCAAAATATCAGAAGGGAAAGCTGTTAATGAAATTGTTGTTGCATATATAGTTCTTAGGAAGAGGTAAAAAAGGCATGAAGTTGAAATTTTTTTTTGTGATGGTTAAGAAAGAGACAGAGGTCTGTTAATGAAATCAGTTGCAAAACTTAAAGCCAGAGCTGCCAACTCTCAAACGTTAAGTGTGGGACTCATGCACTCACTCAAAACAAATCTCTGTGGAAGACACGAGCAAAATCACTGAGCTCCAACTTATTTCTGACGAGTTAAACTGCATTTAAACCTTAACTGAGCTAAATCTAGACCGATGCAAATTCGTTATGACCTCTGGGTAGAGGATGGTAAATACTGCTTGGTAGAGAATGGTAAATACTGCTTACCGCCTCTTTTGGGCTCTGTATGGATTCTGAACTGTTCGTCAGCCTCAGTGTTGTGAGGAATATTGGAGCATGTTCAAAAATTTTGGCTACACCCTCCCAGGATTAACACCTTGTTAGTGCCTTGGTATCGATGAATAAGTGCCGTTATCGAGTCATTATTGATTTTTAAGCGTATTTATGGAGTCGTTATTGGTTTTTATTTCCTCCTTACCGGTTTGGCAGCATTTGGCAGCCAAAAATCCTCATATTAAATATACAGTGGTGTGAAAAACTATTTGCCCCCTTCCTGATTTCTTATTCTTTTGCATGTTTGTCACACAAAATGTTTCTGCTCATCAAAAAACGTTAACTATTAGTCAAAGATAACATAATTGGACACAAAATGCAGTTTTTAAATGAAGGTTTACGTTATTAAGGGAGAAAAAAAACTCAAAATCTACATGGCCCTGTGTGAAAAAGTGATAGCCCCCCTTGTTAAAAAATAACTTAACTGTGTTTTATCACACCTGAGTTCAATTTCTGTAGTCACCCCCAGGCCTGATTACTGCCACACCTGTTTCAATCAAGAAATCACTTAAATAGGAGCTACCTGACACAGAGAAGTAGACCAAAAGCACCTCAAAACCTAGATATCATGCCAAGATCAAAAGAAATTCAAGAATAAATGAGAACAAAAATAATTGAGATCTATCAGTCTGGTAAAGGTTATGAAGCCATTTCTAAAGCTTTGGGACTCCAGCGAACCACAGTGAGAGCCATTATCCACAAATGGCAAAAACATGGAACAGTGGTGAACCTTCCCAGGAGTGGCCGGCCGACCAAAATTACCCCAAGAGCGCAGAGACAACTCATCCGAGAGGCCACAAAAGACCCCAGGACAACATCTAAAGAACTGCAGGCCTCACTTGCCTCAATTAAGGTCAGTGTTCACGACTCCACCATAAGAAAGAGACAGGGCAAAAACGGCCTGAATGGCAGATTTCTAAGGCGCAAACCACTTTTAAGCAAAAAGAACATTAAGGCTCGTCTCAATTTTGCTAAAAAACATCTCAATGATTGCCAAGACTTTTGGGAAAATACCTTGTGGACCGACGAGACAAAAGTTGAACTTTATGGAAGGTGCGTGTCCCGTTACATCTGGCGTAAAAGTAACACAGCATTTCAGAAAAAGAACATCATACCAACAGTAAAATATGGTGGTGGTAGTGTGATGGTCTGGGGTTGTTTTGCTGCTTCAGGACCTGGAAGGCTTGCTGTGATAGATGGAACCATGAATTCTACTGTCTACCAAAAAATCCTGAAGGAGAATGTCCGGCCATCTGTTCGTCAACTCAAGCTGAAGCGATCTTGGGTGCTGCAGCAGGACAATGACCCAAAACACACCAGCAAATTCACCTCTGAATGGCTGAAGAAAAACAAAATGAAGACTTTGGAGTGGCCGAGTCAAAGTCCTGACCTGAATCCTATTGAGATGTTGTGGCATGACCTTAAAAAGGCGGTTCATGCTAGAAAACCCTCAAATAAAGCTGAATTACAACAATTCTGCAAAGATGAGTGGGCCAAAATTCCTCCAGAGCGCTGTAAAAGACTCGTTGCAAGTTATCGCAAACGCTTGATTGCAGTTATTGCTGCTAAGGGTGGCCCAACCAGTTATTAGGTTCAGGGGGCAATTACTTTTTCACACAGGGCCATGTAGGTTTGGATTTTTTTTCTCCCTAAATAATAAAAACCCTCATTTAAAAACTGCATTTTGTGTTTACTTGTGTTATCTTTGACTAATAGTTAAATGTGTTTGATGATCAGAAACATTTTGTGTGACAAACATGCAAAAGAATAAGAAATCAGGAGGGGGGCAAATAGTTTTTCACACCACTGTAGATGAAAGTAATGACAAAATGAACAAAGTGCTATTTTAAGGAAAACAGTGAACATTAAACACGATTGAAAGATTTATTATATGTTAAAGTCCGAAACACAAACTGTTTTAATCTCAAATGTCTGTGGTTTGATAATTACTATTATTTTCATGACATAGTCTGACGACAAATATACCAAATAATTTTTATTCCTGTGGCATAGTTTCAGAAAAGCTTGGAGTGAGATTTTTTAAAAAGGGCATGGTTTTGCACGTGCAAGCACGCAACGTCCCCACCTCGCATACACCATACGCCTGCCTGTATATTCTACGGGGACAGAGAAAATGACAATATTTGCACTCAGTATAATTATACACAAAACAGTGCATCACTATTTATATTCAAGGACATCATTCAGGGTCTAACACATTTGATTAGGACTGAATCCTACAAAACACATAATATTATGTGTAATGTATGACAGCTCCTGCATACACTCGTACTGCTGAAGCTCAGAATCAAGTCACAAAATAACTTCAGAAATAAGCAGATTAAAAATACACACACACACATATATATATATATATATATATATATATATATATATATATATATATATATATATATATATATATACACACGTTTAACTGTGCAGTCAAACATAAAGTGACACTAGGGATTAAAAACATTTAAGAAGGAAAGAAAAAGCAATAATAATAATAATAATAATAATAATAATGAATGGAGAAAGTGCTATTTGGGTGGCAGTGAAGGCTGAGGGCCTAAACGAAACAGACCCAGATGGCAGAAGCTGGCTCTGCGGACGTGGAATGTCACTTCTCTGTGGGGGAGCCGGAGCTTGTGCGGCAGGTGGAGTGCTATCAGTTAGATAGCGAGGTGAGCTTACCTCGACTGGATCCATACTACTAGATAGGTGTTGGACTTTGTTCTTGTTCGGAGTTTCCCATGGTGTGAAGCGCCAGGCGGGTGTGGGGATACTCACGAGTCCCTGGCTGAACAGCAGTTAAGAGTATTCTACCGTCTGAATGGAGTCCTGCCTCAGGATACAGTAGGGGATTCCATAGTCCTGCTTGGGGACTTCAATGCACATGTCAGCTTGGAGATTCAGTGAAACCTCGGATTACAAGTAACGCGGTTTGCGAGTGTTCCGCAAGACGAGCAAAGATTTAAAATAAATTGGACAACGAGCATTGTCTTGGTTTATGAGTACCGCGTATCATGTATGACGCATGCGCTTCTTGTTTTGACGCCGAGTGTCACGTGATCACAACTGAACTAATGTTTTTTCTCTCTCTTGTGCTGCGGAATTGTGGGTAATCCTCTCCCCCGCTGGGTCTTAGTGCCCTTCTCTTACTGATATAATCAACATCCGTGGACGAGTGTACTGTTTACTATAACACTGTGACCACGTGTGTGCGTGTAAAACATATTTTATTTTGTGTCTGTATGCGTGAGTACAGCGTGCGTGTAAAGCAAAAGCAAGTCTATTTAGAGACGTCAAAAATCCATTTTCTCTCTCTGCTCAAGTCTCAGCCTGCTCTTTGCCTGCTGTGTGTGTGCGCGTCATTTGAGACCGAGGGGCCTGTGACCCCTCCTACTTTCGCCCTTCACAGACACACAGACTCTTTCTCTCTGCTCTACACAGAAACACTGTTATGTCGCGATTCTTTTCAAAGATAAAGTGCAAGTTTTATTTTTACAGCAGTGATTCTGTTAGTTTGTCGCTCAATCGACATAAGAGAGATTTAATTTGTATTTTTCCGATAAACCGGCTTTTCGTTGTGTGCGCGCGCCCGTGTGAAAAGAGTGGAGGAAGGGTAATGGCGTAAAACGAGAAGGGGGAGAGGGGGAGGGGGAGCGTACTTTAGATTCACACACACACAGCACCTGCGCGCGCAAACGGAAAACACTTATCTGTCTGTTACTTTTTTTTTAAGATAAAGTGCAGGATAATTTGTTTTATTTTTACTTAATATTTTGTGTTAATTTTGCGTGTGATTGATGCCTTCATAAGGCTGTAAATGTATGTTAATTACAACATGATTACGCAAATATTATTTCTCTTTATTTAGAGAGAACAAAGTGGAGCCTTATGCTAGTGCACTCCAGCTAGAGTATTCATATGTATGTGAGAGAGTGCTTTGTAAATAAATAAATAATTCCATAAAGTGCGCAGGTATCATGGCCCTTAAATAAACACGCCACTAGGTGCAGTGCGTTCACACTGATTGTGATTACCTGCGCACTGTGTATCTAGAAGGCCCCGGCAGAGTGTGGGATGTTTTCTTGAGGCTTTGCCCCTCACAAAACCTACGTGGTTACAAAGCTTTTCTGAAAAGCTGCCATCTGTGCATTGTAATGGAAAAATCATATTTACATATGAAGCTCAAATCTCACTCACTCATCTTCTATACCGCTTTATCCTATATTCAGCGTTGCGGGGACCTGGAGCCTATACCAGGAGGCTTAGGGCACAAGGCAGGGTACACCCTGGGACAGGGTGCCAATCCATCACACACCCGGACCCTGGAGGTGCAAGGCGACAGTGCTAACCACTTCACCACCGTGCCTGATATCTATTAATGTTTAAAATGAATGAATTAAAGTTAATTATTTAAAGTTAACACATTCACATACTGTACATGTGCAGTTTTTATGGTGTGTCTCCCACAAAGTCTTGTACAGCTGAGTCACTGGCAATCTTCAACCAACGACTAAAAACCTGTCTGTTTCTTTGATATTTGGGTTAATCCCATCTCCCACCCCGCTCTAAAAAACTTCCCCAACAGTGTTTGACTGTTCGACTGTAGGTGGTTAGTATCCTAGTAACCCAGTGTAAGGATCTATCCAGTGACAGAAACTTCAAAGCACTTTTGTAAATTGCTCTGGATAAAAGCATCTGCCAAATGCCTAAATGTAAATGTAATATTTGCTACAAGTATTATACTTGTTTTTTTTTTGTTTTGTTTTTTAACTAAATTAATATAGAGCACAATATCTAAGCACAAGAGGTTTGCTATCTTAAGGGAACTGTTATTGCAACAGCATTTCACAAGTTTAATATTAAATATCAGGGTGATAACTGATGTTGCATAATGTTTTCAGCAGGTCTTTACTTTTGAATATGGCAAAAGAGTTTTTAATATGGCATTTTTCTAATGTGAGTCACCAGAAGTACACAACATTGTATGCACTTCGTACAAATAATTAATATAATGTTATATTTTACAATCTAACAGCAAAAATTAAAACACATTGAATGTAATAATCAATAAAAACCTTTCATATTGTAAGCTTTATCTTATCATGTTTATAAGGCAGATTATTTCTAAGTTGCATTCCACCAACAAACTTATTATCTTGGCAGGCAGCGGCCTGTTATGAAGCAGTGTTTTTACTTTCAATGGTTTTATTGTGTAGTTAACATTGATAAGTGGCTGGTTGGTTTAGGATCCTAGCCAAGGAGATAGTAGGACTCAAGCCAAAGAGATGGACTCAGGACTTCCTTTGTAATCTCTGCTCAACTCTATGTTGCAGTGACCAGCCAGCCAGCCACTATAGAAAAACACAAGACAACACAGGAGCCAAGCGACTTAATTCAAACACTGAATAGAAGGATGTTCCTACCAAGTTGGTTGCCAATGGTAATTAAAAACCAATATGAAGAAGAAGAAGAGGTTTTAATCGAGGAAAAGGTTTTTGGTAATAGAGTTTAGGGAAGTTACCTGTATTTTTGTTTTTTTATAGAGAAGTTAGTTTCATACAACAGGGGAGTTTTATTGATGTACAGTATCTACGTATATATATATTTATTTATTCATATTGCAATATATTCAATTCAGTTTACCTACTCGCTTTATCCTGTATTCAGGGTCGCAGGGGGCCTGGAGCCTATCTCAGGGCATGAGACTGGGTACACCATAGACAAGGTGCCAATTCATCGCAGGGCACATGCATATTTACACACGCTTATTCACACACTACAAACTACAAACTACAAATGTGCATGACTCTGGACTGTGCGAGGAAATCAGAGAACCTGAAGGAAACTCAGCAAGCACAGGGAGAAACTGACTTAAACTTCTCTGACACAGCGTGACTTACCCCAAAAAATTTACGTATGTTTTGAAAACTCAATCGTCAAAGATGTCTGGACAAATCATTGTAAGTTTTGCAGTCATATAAAGGGCCACTATAACATAAAAGATGGGTCTTTAGAGCAAACATTTCAGCAGCACTTTGAGGTGAAGGCATGTGAAATATCCGAACTGAAAGTGTTAGCTGCTCAAATCAAAATGATGAGTGAAAGTGATGTTGTGAAAAGTCATGTGCCGGATGTGCCAGATCTTTAAACAGGAAGTGGATTTGGCTGACTACAACAGAAGTACAATTTAGCTAATTGTATAATTCTTATGAAATCTTATTCCTTTCAATTAATAAGTTTTGCAGTACAAAAAGACAGGCAGGCATGTACATAGGCTTCAACCTGAAATAATAATATTTATATTAACTCAGCTTATTTTTAGTGGAACTACAGACGAACCTTGGATTGTGAGCATAATTTATTCCGGAAGTGTGCTTGTATATCAAAACACTCATATGTTAAAGCAAATTTCCCCAATAAGAAATAATGGAAACTCTGATGATTTGTTCCACAAAAAAAGTACAAATATAACCTGCACTTTACCTTGATTGAGACCAAAGAGAAGGCAGGTGGGCTGTTGTGTTAGACGACTTTCACACACCCACCCTCGCACACACACACACACACACACACACACACACACACACACACACACACACACACACACACACACACACACACACCAGTTTACTGGAACTACAGACTCACCTTTTCCAATTAACCACAATTCCGTAGCACAGGATAGAGAAGAACCATTGGCTAAGTTGTGATCACGTGAGGCTCGGCATCAAAACAAGAAGTGCAATTCGTGCCACATGATACTCGATGATACTTGGTACTCGTATATCAAGACTCACTCGTTTATAAACTCAAAGTTTATTGAAAATTTTTGCTCGTCCTGCGGAATGCTTGCAACCTTATTACTCGCAGTCTGAGGTTCCACTGTATTTCTAAAAATATAAATGTAACATCTCATTTAATTTAATCTCATGCTATGAGTAAATAATAGAACAAACGGTACTAACATTTATTTCATTGTAAAAGATAACAGATGTAAAATGTGGTTTTGATAGTGTTGTTTGTGCAGGGTGAATAGTGGTCCACATTTTTCTCTCAGTTTTTCTCACTTCATATGACGGCATTATAAAAAGTTTAAAGTATCCTTTACAGAAAAAGGCAGAAAATGTTATAAATAATTATATTAACCATAATAAATAATATGTTAATGTTATAATATTGTTAATAATATTTTAATGTTATAATATCGCTGCCATAAATAATGTTTATGTGGTTTCCCCATATATTCTTCCTCTATTTTTTTTAAATATATACGTAAATGTTGATTTGCTTTGTATTAATAATTTGTAGTCACTGCAATTCTTTCTCCAATACATATGTTTACTTTTTCCCACAAGATACAATGCTCCCATACAGTACATGTTCATCCTATGGCATAACAGAAGCATAACTCACCTAACGGTTTGCGAGTGTTCTGCAAGAGAAGCAAGGATTTTAAATAAATTTTGACTTGAAAAACGAGCAAGTCTTGGTTTACGAGTACCAAGTATCATGTATCACGTGTGCGCTTCTTGTTTTAATGCCGAGCATCACGTGATTACAACTGAGCCAATGGTTTTTCTCTTCCTTGCGCTGCGGAATTATGGGTAATCATCTCCCCTGCTGGGTCTTAGTGCACGTCTCTTACTGGTATAATCAACATTCGTGGACACATGTACTGTTTACTATAACATTGTGACCACGTGTGTGCATAAAACATATTTTATTTTGTGTCTGTATGCGTGTGTTTACAGTCCTCATGTAAAGCAAAAGCAAGTCTCATTAGACAGGTTAAAGATCCATTTTTTCTCTCTGTATCAGCCTGCTCTTTGTGACTGTGTGCGTCATTGGACACCGTGAAACACAAACACACAGGCACACCTCCTACTATCGACTTCACAGACACACACAGACTCTTTCTCTCTGCTCTACTTGGCCTGAGGTTAATCCTCAGTTAGACATTAAGAGCAGAGTTATAAACATACAACAGTGTTTAATGTAATTCAGTTACATTTTATGTGTATACTGCTAGCAATGGAATTGTTGCAAAACAGAAGGAAGGAAGAACTCCCTGAGATTACAATAGGAAAAAAAATTCAGATAAGCTATGCTTGAGCTAGAACCTGACTTCATTTGAGTGATACCAGATAGTAAGACCATAAATTAATCCCTGCTATATCTGTGTGCTATGAGGTTGAAAGTTTAATTATATAACAAGAAAGGTTAACATAAAGTCCACTTTTGCTGATGGTGGCTAGCTCAAGTCATTTTCTAAACCTGTTGTGAAGTCCCAGAGTATTAGAGGGCTCAGGGGACTATGCAGTGCCAATCCATGACATAAGCCTGTATACATTTACACACAATATGAACACAAGAATTTGGAAAGGATAATTATTCTACCATGCATGTCTTTCTAAGAAAACCAGAATACCTGGAGGAAACCAACCCAGGGTTAGGGTGAACATGAACATGCAAAACATGCAAACTCCACACACGCAGTTCCAAGGTGTAAAATCAAACCGTTGACCCTGGAAGCCTTTAAAATTTTTTATTTTTTTTTCTGATGTGCAATGTTCTTGTGCTATTTTAAGTTGTATGAAGCATCTACATAAACATAAGTTTCCTTTAAATTATCATTGTAATTATGAAGTAACATCACAAGCTGTCATACCTTATACAGGGTAAACTGAAAACAAATACACTTTTGTTTTGTTTAATTCTTTCTTCATTATTTTATTCATGAAAGATATTTTCATCTTTCACACCTAATATTAAACAAGAAACATAATACAATAGAATACAAGAGTCTTTTATCTAATACAACATCTTTTATATGTTTCTGCCCAAATTAGGTTTTTAGCCTAACAGAAATGGTCAACAGTGTTAGAAATTGATCAAATGAACAGAAAACATGGACATTATTGTGTGGAGAAAAATTACTTTGATTTTATTGAATATTTTAACATAGGTCTTCTGGTGACTTATGGATAGTTGCAACATTTGCAGGAATCAACATAGACCAGACCTGGTTGGCACCGGTGCAAGTAGGTGTTTCCTTGGAAGCACTGAAAATAGGTGTTTTTGTCAGCGAGGTTTGGGTATAAACCGTCAGGTTTTCCACGGCAAAAGGAGGTAGCAGGGTCTGGGGTAGTTGTTGGGGGACGAGTGGTGGTTGGCTTGGGAGGGAAACCTGTAAGAATTTTACATTGTTATGTAACAGCTTAAGTAATGCAATAACACTTCTTTTAGCTGAATAAAAATTTGACCAAAAACTAAAAATATATACAGTCATATATCTTTGAAACTTGAATATTGATCTTCTGCCGACAAGTGACCACAATGACGTCAGTCACAACAGTGGATGGCACACGTACTGTTAGCATCGGATTTTCTTTGATAATTGTGTTTAAGTTGCATTTTTGGAGCCAAATATAACAGAAAGATTATCGCATGATTACCAGATTACCTACTGATTAACTGATTTTTTTATCACACAGATAAAAGAGTGACCTTGCAATTGATATCGTTTGTTCTGCTGATTATTTTCATATGCAATATGTTTTGGTGGATGTCATAGCATTCAAAACAAGTGTGTGAAAATGGATGAAACAGGTAATTGGGATATTAATTTGCAGAAATCAAGTTAACAAATAATGACGTTTCAAGCTTTCTAATTATTAGTTAACAATTGGTTCTGGGGTTGAATCCCAAATTGTATAAAATGGAAAGCTAGTGCACTATGCAGGGTGTACACTTGTTCCTCATGCTAAGTAGTGCCCTTGATCAGGCATTATAGAGGGATTTGGGATAGATCCTTGTGTTAGAAACTAATTAGGCATGAAACACAATGTACAATAACTTGCACAATAACAATTACTATGGAGACCATCTGTTGCTTACGATAACGTAGTACGATACGATTTTCGCTGAAAGTGCTATTATATGAGTTTTGGCATTGGAATAAGTGTTTCTTTTGCCATCCAAAAATAAGCATGGCTGACAGACTTTATAATGTCATGTGCAAAACTTCAACAGAGCTAGCATTTATTTACCAAGGGAATTGCGTATCTTGTTAACTAGAGGGTAGTCTCCCTGTGAGCAAAAATGTCCTCCGAAGTCATCAAGGTCAAGGGCCCATACTGATGCCCCACCTAAATTCATGGATGTAAGCCACCGAACCTAAAAGTAAATTATTAAAAATATAAGAGAACATCACACACAATAATAGGTGTAGTTAGTTATATAAAAGATTGGTTCAAATAATTATTCTTACCTTGACATCAAAGCTGTCTTCGTTGTCATAGCCCACCCAAGCTGTTCCATGAGTGGCAAATGGAACATTTTGCTCAGTGATCCATTCTACCTTGGCCGCTGGTGTAAAAGTGCAGACCTATAAATCAAAAACCCCTCATTATTGTTTAAAATTTCTTTATTATGCTTATAGACCTAGATATAGATTTACCTAAAAAATTGAGTTATGATTATAAAAACAGAGTTGGCCTTAGTCACCTCATAATAGGACCAGTAGCCAGCATCACGGGTGTAGGGGCCAGCATCGGCCGGGCCATTGGTTGGTGCACCAAGGCCTGTCAATGAAGAGGTAAGTCGGAAAGTGCGTCCATATGTGGGAAAACCCATGAGCAGCTTTTCAGGTAAAGCTCCTTTGCTCAACCAATAAGACACAGTAGAATGCTGAACAAAGGGATCAGAGAATTCAGACCAAAACACGAAGCCATTAAATTTAAATTCGATCATATTTCCATAAATTAAAAGGTTAGTCTCTTACAATGTTGTGTTGGGCGTGGTTTCCGAGATCTAGAGAACTCTTGAAAAGAGGGCTGTTGTGACCTGTAACCTTCTCCCATGAACCATGGTAGTCATAAGTCATAATGCTGATAAAGTCTACGTCACTGAAAGAACAAAAAAAATTTCCTTTCATAAATGGCCCTTTTTAGGATTTCCTAAGCCATTGAAGAGATTTAAGTATCTCTGAAATACCGTGTTATTTCTGGGACCTCATAGGCTGCATTGATGGTGGACTCAAGTGCTCCTGCTTTGATTGAAAACAGCAGCTGGGTCTTCCTCGTGTCTATGGCTTCCTGTTTAATGGCTTGCCTCAACTCCTGCAGAATGCAAGGTTCAAATCATTGTTCAAATCATTGGCAAACCCATTATCTAACGATTCTCTGTCTTGTTACTTAGATCCCGTTTATGAGTATTCATTCAGCTCCATACTGTATATTGTTCATACCTGTGTCAGTGCAGAAAACCTCTGCTTGTCCTCAGCAGGACTACCGTTCTGTCCAGGAAACTCCCAGGCCAGATCTAGGCCATCAAAATCATGAGTTCGGAGGAAAACCAGCGCAGAACGGATGAAGGCCTTACGGTTTTCTGGAGTGGCCACCATATTAATAAACCTGTGACAGAACAGGGGATTGCTCTAAGTATGTTAACAGTTAACACTGCTTGTTACATTTTTCACAATAGAGTAAAAGCTTTTTAGTCTCGTTTCACTTGGGAGCCCTACTGTAACTGTTAGATTTTTTTATTTTGAGACTATCAGATTAAGCTTGCTAAACCCATCCTTTTAAAAGCTTCATGTTGAAAAACATAACATGATCAGTTTTGTAATTGCAGCATGGACAAAAATGTATGAATGCTAGACGGTTGCCATTTCACTAGGGTACCTACGGGCTGATCCCATTGTACGAGCCTCCAATTGACAGCAGTGTCTTCAAACTGGGGTTTCTACAAGGGGAAGCAATAGCAAATAACAAACACATTAATATATAATGTCAGATATGTTCCATATAATTGTTCTCTGTTGCATAAATCTTACAGTCCATAAATAGCATATGTCTGCAATTAACTGCAACTACAGTATGATTAGTTTATTAAAGAATATAAAAAACGGAGAACATATACAAAATAATGCACTTTAATTGGGGGTCTTACTTACACATTTTTTAGGTTATTTAGTTTCTTGTACATCTCCACATCGTTCCATTCAATAGTAATAACCTGATTGCTTGGGCTGATGGTTGCCAGTGCGTAAATGACATGTGTGCACAGGAAGGGATCAACGTTCTCTGGGGTGAATCGGCCATTGCTAGGCCTGTACTGGGACCAGTTACTAAAGTAGCACACCAGCTTTGTAGAATAGGCTGTGAGAGAAATAGTTATGTTTTTATATATATATATATATATATATATATATATATATATATATATATATATATATATATATATATATATATATATATATAAAACAGTTTTCATACCATTATGTCACATCAACAACACATTAAGAACAACTATGAGATCATGTTTACTCATGTACACACAAATATAATGCCCCATAGTCATTAAAGTTGCATACATATGGACAAATTTGTAATGAAAGCAGTTGTAAATGTCAAATTCCTTATTCATTAATTCAATCACTGGTCTCGCTAAACTATCAGTACAACCAAACTATGATATCAACTACAATTACATCACAAATAGTAATGCCAAGTAAATTATGTAAACTATTATTATTATTATTATTATTATTATTATTATTATTATTATTATTATTACTGTAAGCACATAATGTGGATATTGCAGCAACATGCAGGAAACTTAGGTTTAAAACAATAGTAAGAAAAAAAGTGGGGAAAAAAATTCCACTCATGGTCTATACTGTTTTATCCTGTGTACAGATTTGCGGGCCTGGAGCCTAACCCAGGAGGCTTAAGGCATGAGGCATGGTACACCCTGGGCGGGGTGCCAATCCATTTCAGAGCACACACATACACATATTTATTTACATATACATAAAATAGTTGAGATTTTTGGTTGAGGGCTCAAATATAAACCGATGAAGCTGATTCTTTAACTCAACTTTAATGAATAGATGGGACTGTTATTTTTAACTTAAGCACAAATACCAAAGTACTGTTTAAACCGAAATGTAGATATTTGAACATGTAATTACCTAGCTGAAGGGACAGCAGGAGTCCCAGTCCTGTGTTAAAGAAGAGAGTTAACATGGTACCATGTGAGTAAAATTTGACATCACTTTTTGTTTAAAAAATCTTTAGATGCATAATTTTATACCTGCTATGAGAGTAAACTTGGACATGGCAGTGCTGAATCAATTACGAATATTGTAGAAATCCCTCTAGAGGCATAATTAGTGAACAATCAGTGTTAAAAGAAGTCTTAGTATTAGGGCTGCACAATATATTGAAAAATTATCGTTATCGCGGCAATGGTATATGCAATATCTGTATCACAAAGAGTTGCGATGAACGAAATCGATGAGTGTATGGTTACACGTAAATAAAAAGTAATGTTTGAAAGTAATCCATATTGTGTTGGCAGGTTTATAGTAACAGCAAACCAGAAATCAGAATATCTGCTGAGGGTTTTAAGTCATTCATAGTGTTTTGAAGTCTAAATATTTGCAACTTCCTTGACATATAGTTTCTTTTTAGCCTGAATTAGATTTAATTACAGACGAATATCTATTACCTGTTTATTTTAGTATGATCATTACATATATAAATGATTTTTAAAAAATAGGCAATAATAATTAAAAAAATGCATTTGTCTAAGGAAATATTATATCGCAAGAAATATAGTTATTGCAATATTCAACAATAATATTGCATATCGCATATTTTCCTAATATCGTGCAGCCCTAATTGGTATTAGCAGGTAATTAACAAATTTAAATTATTTGTATGAGTAAAAATATCAGCATACTGTAACATCAACATTAACAATAATGTTATCGTTTTATGTATGCAGGTGTATTAGGAAATTAAAATAAACCTCAAATCTCATGGTGCATAAACAGTAATAGTCATCATTAACATTCCTTTCTATACCCAGTTACACTGACCAATACACATGCGTGTTTGTGAACAACTAATGAAAAATCTGTCTCTAAATTTAAAACACGAATAAGGAAAGTTTATTATGAATATATTTACCTTTCACCATCCAAGAGAATCCTCTAAAGTAAGTTGCACATGTTCAAGCTTATTTATACTTAGGTCCTATTAATGGGTACCAAAGTGCAAGTGATAAATGTGTGATTATTCAAAAGGTCTAATCAGGAACAAGGAACTACATTGATAATTTATTGATTTATGGTATACTACCTTACCACAATTTACAGCAAACTTGCTTAAGTGATAATTTTTCAATTATTTATTACCATTCAAGGGACTGTAGATAGTATAAACTCTTATCACTGTCTTCTTGTAGAGAATTTGCTGGTATGAATTTGTTTTTAGCCTAAAAAACAGAACACAGTAGTGAAAATTGCCTTATTTACCTAAATGATGTAATATAGAATATTTACAGACAATGTTTAAAAATATGTGAATTAATGCAATTTAATGAGCAATTACTGCAAAATAATTCCACATAATGTTCATGTGGGCTTACTGCATTCCCCTTTTGTTACTGTAAGCTCTTTGAAACTATAAATGAGGTTTAGATGAATAAAGCAACTATCCTCATGTGAATGATATCATGCCTAGTATGTCTGTGTACTATGAGGTTGAAAGTTCAGCGTTATGGAAAAAAGTGTGTAAGTTAATATAAAGTTAATATAAAGTTCACTTTCATTGTTGGAGACTCAGGTACCCCCAGGTGCCTGAAAAACTGCCTGCATTAGCCAAGCCTTAAACTACTTTTATGGTCAATTGAAGCTGTTCTTGGTCATGCTTCCCAAGCAGTCCATATGGGACCATTGTTAGCAGCTGTCACGGTCGGGATGTTAATGCCGGGGTGTTAATACAATACACGCAGAGGGGTATTGTAACCAAAAAGAGTCTTTTAATAATATCAATAATAAAATATAAATAATAAAGAAACAAAACAAACAAAGGAACAAACAACCAACTCCAACCATAACTAAAAGCATATGGTGAGACACAGGCTCTATGGCAAGACACAGGCTTATGGACATATACAGGCTCTAATACCTGTTACACACAAGATAAGCGCTATGGCGAAACACAGTGTTAATGACATCTACAGGCTCTAATACCTGTTACACACAAGATAAGCGCTATGGCGAAACACAGTGTTAATGACATCTACAGGCTCTAATACCTGTTACACACAAGATAAGCGCTATGGCGAAACACAGGCTTAAGGACATATACAAACAAACTAAGCTGGGAGACAAGACAAGACTAGAAACACGGAGGGACTAAAGACAGGATCAGAGACACGTAGAGAATAGAGACACGGAGAAACGCCAGCGACACGGAGGGACACCAGAGACACAGGGAGACACAGGGAGGCCAGAGACATAGGGAGACCAGAGACACAGGGAGACAAGGGAGGCCAGAGACATAGGGAGACTAGGGAGACACAGGGAGACAAGGGAGGCCAGAGACACAGGGAGACCAGAGACACAGGGTATTACAGCAATCCAACCTGGAGGTAACAAAAGCATGAACTAGTTTTTCTGCATCATGTAGTGACATTATTTATTATCTGGGCAATGTTTTTGAGATAAAAGAAAGTTATCCTAGAAATATTATCCACATAAGCTTCAAATTAAAAGCCTGGAGTTAATATTCAAACCTAGGTCTTTTCCATGCACAGAAAGGCCATCCAGAGTTACTGTGTAATTAGAAACGTACTATGTAATCAGAAGCTTACTTCTGTATAGGGCCAAGAATTAAGTGGGTTGACCAACATGTCCTGATCTTTATCAGATCCCAGGATCTTTGTCAAGCTCCCTCCTGCTTTAAACAGTCTATCTCATCCAGGTCCCAAACAAACCCTCAATTTTATGACTGAAATAATATAGTTGCTCTGACATCTGTGAGCATGTCCTTTGAACAAATGGCAGTGGCCCTCCTGAAGAACATAAAGAAGACTTTCTCTCTTCTTCTCCAAAGTTCTACAACTAACCATAAGACATATCTTTGAATTTCCTTATAGGAAGGGAACAGCAGGTGAGACTGAGCAGAGTCACATCTATATAAATAAAACAAAGATTTTGTCTGTACATTGGGCAGACCTCGGCCTTTCAATTATGTTTTATGTTTCATTCATTGGAGGACCAGAAACCAGTGTCAGACAATTTTCTGTTTGAATCTGTCTGTCTGTCTGTCTATCTGTATGTAAGTCTGTCCAGACAGATTTTGTCACAGGATCACACAAAACTGGTTGGACAGATTTTTATGAAAGTTTTGCAGTACCTGAAGTTAAGCCTGCACCATAAATGAAACTAAAATCTTGAGTAAAAGCAATCTTATGAACAGTTATGTGCGGACTTAATAATCTACGTTAAAATAAGATTGCTTGGGCTGTTAGTGGAACCTCGGATTACGAGCATAATTCGTTCCAGAAGTGGGCTCGTATTTCAAAACACTCGTAAACCAAATTTCATTTTCCCATAAGAAATAATGCAAACTTAAATTATTCGCTTTACAGCCCAAAAAAATAAATATATAAAAATAATTAATGCAAAATATAAAGTAAAAATAAAACAAATTAACCTGCACTTTACCTTTAAAAAAAGTAAAAAATAAATCCAGACAGATAAGTGTTTCCCGTTTGTGCATGCAGGCACTGTGTGTGTGTGTGTGTGTGTGTGTGTGTGTGTGTGTGTGCGAGGTTAGAGTAAATGGAGACTCTTGCTTTCAGCCCCTCCTGTCTCCCCCTTCTCATCTTACACAGTAATATTTTCTCCTTTCGTCTGAATTAAACACACATTAACGGAAAGACTGTTGTTCTCACCAAAATTATTAAAGCTTCTGTGCTTTATTTTAATGTTGCTTGCGACAGCGTAACAGCCCGTTAATTCATGCTCGTGTAATGATGAGATGGACAAACTGCTCGATGCCCGTTCTTTTATTTGCTGAATTATCGGCCTATAGTACAAACTTTTGGGTGGATCCTGCACTTAAATCCAACAAAAAAACTACTGAAGAATAAAACTCAGGCTCTATATCCTAGCCTACATCTCGCATTCGTGTTCAAACACACCGGACTGCATTACCCACAATGCATCTCCCGCACTGGACTACACTTCCGTAAACAGCGGTCATAAATTAACGTCTCTCTCCCGCTACACTGTTTTATCTGAAATTAGCAATAAACATCGCTAATGACACTCGTGTGAGCGCAAACTAACAGAATCACTGCTGTAAAGTAATACAAACAAACAAATGAATCAGCACCTTACATTCGAAAAGATTTGCGACAGAGAGAGTTTCTTCGGAGTGTGTGTCTCTCGTGTGTGACGCAGTGTGTGTGTGTGTGTGTGTGTGTGTGTGAATCCACACACACACACACACACACCGCGATGAGGAAGAAAATGGATTTTTAACCTCTGCATTGAGAATTTCTTTTGCTTTACTTGCGCGACCACATGTGTGTTATGAGAAACGGTACACGCACTGTACACACACGCTTCCGAACACAAAATAAAATATGTTTTACACACACACACGGGGTCACAGTTTTATAGTAAACAGTACACGTGTGCACGGATGTTGATTATAAGAGATGAGCACTAAGACCCAGCAGGAGAGATGCTTACCCACAATTCTGCAGCGCAAGAGAGAAAAACCGTTGGCTTAGTTGTGATGACGTGACGCTCGGCATCAAAACAAAAAGCGCATGCGTGAAACATGATACTCGGTGCTCGTAACCCAAGACAATGCTCGTTTTTCAAGTCAAAATTAATTAAAAATCTTTGCTTGTCTTGCGGAACATTTGTAAACCGCGTTACTCGTAATCTGAGGTTCCACTGTACTAATAAGCTACTTGTTCAATATAAACACCTGCACCAATAGATATTAATTAGAAATGCTTACTTTATAAATGAATATTTTTACTGAGATAATATTTTAATTGCACAAATAACAGGACTTAAGTGGTATACAATAATTTAATAATGTAAGTGAATTTTAACATGCTGGAGTCATTTTAAGACAAAACTGCATGTTTATTTGATCTATTTTTTTAATTACTCATCTATGATTTACTCTCAAGTTACTGAACATGGAGTGTGTTTGCCTGATGAAGAAAGAACTACAACTTAGCATAAGCAAGGAGTAAGATACTCAAAAGTTAAACAAAATTTTTTTCTTTGTAGTAATAAGATAGGCGGAGATTCCTGGAGCTGAACACACTCAAAACTGTGGCGATGACAGTGGACTTCAGGAGACACACCTCAGCACTCCGCCCTCTCACAAAATTCAACACCTCTGTGTGAGGGTTGCCCACTAGAGGGCATTGTTTTAGTTTGTAGTTTTGTTCCTAGACCTAGTTTCCCAGAAGGCTCCTCAGTCAGGTGAAGTGGATGCTCACCTGAACTGAGGAGGCTCATTAGCATTGTTATAAATACCTGTTTGTTCTGGGAAACTGGGTCGAGCATTAATTTCTGTTCTGTTATGTGGGTTTTGTTTTCTTCTGGTTTTAGTTTGATTATAGTTGGCATTTAGTTTCTGGAGCTCTTTAAGTTAAGTTTGTGTTTGCTTTGATTTAGTTTATGTCTCTTTGTCTCTGTGTCTCCTAGCAGCATGTTTAGCTATTAGTCTGTTTAAATACTAATGAGGGTGATACTAACATGTTTAGATCTTAGTCTGTCTAGTCTCCTTGTCTGCTTAGCTCTTAGTCTATTTAGGTACTAACATCTTTTGCCACTAACCTTTAGAGTTCTTGGTCTGTTTCATACCTAGTCTGCTGTGTACCTTGTCTGTTCAACCCTTGGGTCTCAGGCTACTAGCCTGTTTAGCCATTAGTCTGATTAGCTATTAGCTAGCTTAGCAGCTAATGTGCAGAACAGTTGGTAGGCCTAGCCAAGCCTGTCTTGTGTGTGTTTATCCCTTGCATGTGTAGTCCTTTGTGTTTAGTCCTCTAGTCTGTTTAGTGTGTCTTGTCTTGTCCAGTTTGTATCCCCATGTCTGTATTGTATATTAGTTGTGCAATCCCTAGTCTTATGTCTACAGTAAGTGTTTATGAGTTTGGTTGAGAGTTTGCTACAAGTTTAAACCAACTTCCTTTGTTCATGTTTTGCTTGTTTGGTTTATTATTATTATTATTATTATTATTATTATTAAAGACTTTTTTTTTTGTTACACTGCATCCCCTCTGCGTCTATGCCTCCACACCAAGCCCACAGTCCAACATCATAGCAGAACGTGACACTCTGTTACATCCGTGGATAGCTTTTAAGTTTCTGAGGACTACAATTTCTCGAGACCTAAAATGGGAAACCAACATTAACTGATCCATCAAAAAGGCCCAACATGAGGATGTATTTTCTGCACTAACTGAGGAAGTATGGTCTACCACAGGAGTAGTTAATCTAATTCATACAATACAGCATTAAAGCCATTGTGGGTACATTTATCACCAACTAATTTAGCACCAATTTCAGCTCAACTCTGAGCAAAAAGAAGACCAAAACTTAGCGAGAAGGTGGGCCTTGCTAGACATGACTTATTCTTCTGAAGATTGTGGCTGGTTGTCAAAAAAAGTCCTAGTCATGTGCACGTTGACTCACAACTGGTGGGAACCACAAACATGCCACGTGGTCAGGTGGGTTTGAATGATTTTTAGAGAAAATGTTACGGTTGCAGGTGTACGTCCATGACTGCTAAACTTTTCTGAGACTGGGGACAAAGACTAAAGTTCTCCCTCAGTCTCACTGTCTGTTGCCAGTGTGCTCCTCCATCCCATTTATCAGTCTACTAATAAATTACATCTCTTTTGCTGGTTGGTGGGCGGTGCACATATTAGATAGGGTCGAGTTGGCTCTCTTATCAAGTCAGGGCAGGTGTATGACCCATGCATCACTACAAAACACTTGTAATTATAATACATTAAAGTATAATCCTTTGAAATATCAGTTTGACTGATATTTACAGTTTACATGCTGATAATTTTTGTACTTAATGCACTTGAAAGTAATTGGATAAAAAGAAATTTTTACTTTTTTCATTTTAAAGAGACTTCTTGGGAAAATTCTTGAGAATTCTTCTTAAAGAAGTTCTTAAAGTTCTGAACTTCGTAGAATTTTGTCACTAGAAGCAACTCCTTACACTAAAAGTTTTCATGAATATTGCCGTTGATTAACTTGCAATGTGACCACCATCTGAACAAAATTCAGGTGACTTTTATGTCGATACACAAGACATTCATGACAATTTTGCCCTAGTAATGATGCAGGATGTCAGTAAAAGAAGATATTACTGTAAGTACCTGAAGATTAAACCATTAGCCTAGCAAAGACCATGTCATGCAAGAGGACCAATGAAATGACCGCCCGGTATGATTTGAGCAGCACAGTGGGCTGGTAGCAAACATTAACAAGTTGGCAAAACACATGTTATGTTTATTTGGAATAGATAAGGTGACTAAAAAGTTATTATGGGTCTGAGTGCCTACAAATGTCAGAGAACTTCAGATTGATCTCCAGTGCTTAAAAATAGTTAGCATTACCAACATTTATGGTGATGTTGCTGTAAAATTAAATTAGAAGCAAAGTTAGAAGGTCCTTGGAGAGATTTCAAAAGAAATGGACTTTCTTTTGAATTCAGACTAATGTACCTAAAGAAGCTGCTATTCTTTATTAGTTAAAGAATAACAAGTCATGCTTATACTGTAGTTTGTAGATTCCACATGTGTGTTATGAGAAACGGTACACGCGCTGTACACACCCGCTTCCGAACACAAAATAAAATATGTTTTACACACACACACGGGGTCACAGTTTTATAGTAAACAGTACACGTGTGCACGGATGTTGATTATAAGAGATGAGCACTAAGACCCAGCAGGAGAGATGCTTACCCACAATTCTGCAGCGCAAGAGAGAAAAACCGTTGGCTTAGTTGTGATGACGTGACGCTCGGCATCAAAACAAAAAGCGCATGCGTGAAACATGATACTCGGTGCTCGTAACCCAAGACAATGCTCGTTTTTCAAGTCAAAATTTATTAAAAATCTTAAGTTCTCAGAACAACTCTTTCATGTCTTTGGAGCCAAGTCATGGAACATACCTGTGCCATCAGTAAAGAAAAACTCCATTGATGTGATAACCTGGTCCTACAGTACAATCAATACATTCAGGTTATCAGCTGACTTAATTTTATTGCCAAATAACATTGCTGTGTCTAGACCTGACCCACTGAAGCAACCCCAGATCATAACACTGCCTCCAGAGGCTTGCACAGTGGCCATGTGCATGATTGGTGCTTCCCTTCTTTCCCTAATGCACCCATTGCTCTGGAATAGGGTCTGGACTCATCAGACCATATGAACATTGATCCAAAGTCCAATCTTAATGCCCCCAGCAAACTGAAGACATTTTTCTGATGACTCTCACTATCAAGTATTTTTTCTATGGCCATACAGCAATATAGTTCCAATCCAGAGTTCTTGTTGCATTTGAAAATACTTTTACTTTCAGTATTAAACATAGATGTTATTTCTCCTGCAATTGTTTTTATGGTGCGTTTAAGCGATCTCTGTCATCATGTGGCCACGGTCATAAATTAATGAATTTCTAACGACATTTCTTAACCACAATCCCTTCAGGTTTTAATAATGCATTAAATGAGTATAACATGTAGTGAAATACAGAACCAGTCACACTTAATCAGAGGGTGTTTATTTAAGAATATTTACAAGTTCCACTTGATGAAAGGCTCATTTATTTCACATTTGATTTATTTCACATTTATGTCAAACTAAATGGAGTAGTTGTCCCCGTAATTGAGGATTTTATTAAACAATGTTTCATGAAAGTGATGCTTTTCAGGATTTTTGTAGATACAGTGTCAGGTTAACAAGAAAAAACAATCAGTATGGCAATAATAAATAAATGACCCACATGACACTTTCTGCACATTTTATTTAAGGAATTTTCTCAAGAGATTTGAAAAGAGTTAATTTATTTATTTATTTTTAAGTAACTTAAGCACTTGGTCCCTTGTGTCTCATGAAATGTGTGGCTATAAATTTAAAGAATGTTATTTACAACAGAAAGAACAATTTTTGCAGCATTTAGTAATGAATCATTATTCAGAAGATTGAATACAAAACAGATAAGAAACAAAACACTTTTTAAATTTATTTTTTAAAGTGTGGTGATCAGTGTTACGAATACCTATTTGTTTTTGTTGAAATCCTATAGTGCTACTAACTTTCTGCAATGCATCAATTTATTTCTGGCTAATACTATTTGAATATTTTGAGTGCAAGTGAAGTTTAAAAGAATATATGACAAATGTGTGTTTCAATTAATATGATCGAACTAAGTGGTTGTGATAAACATGGCACGTAAGTATATTGTAAAATTTTTCATTTTAAACATTTCACACTTTGTCCATGTGTTTGGATGAAGGTTGCCAGGATTATTACATTTTCTAAAAAACAGAATTAATTAAATCTATATTTATTTTGCAAACTCAGGAAGATATATTAGGCTTTGTTTAATTGTAAATTGTTCCACTGTACTCTGTACAAGTGTATCTGTAGCCCATATCCTTAGCAAATGTAATAAAATAGCTAACTAAAACTAAATCGACAACATGACACAATGAAAAACATTCGCTTTTTGATGTTTCAAATGACATGGCTGAAGATATAAAGTACTATATGTATGATCTGGATGATTCAGATAAGACTCACACACTTTGAGAATACAAATTATGCTCTATTCTAGTATATAGTATATGCAGTAGTAACACTATACAGGGAATAGTGCTGATCCAGATATTAGTTGGTAACAAAAAAGAGGATTTTTTTTAGGCTGTGCATGTACAAGTGTGAACTCCACATACAGCATGATTCACTCGAAAGAGGCCCAGAATATTGTGGAATAACTCTTGCTAGGATGAAGCAATCTGAACGAAACAATGCACGATGTGCTCCTCTGTATATGGAGCTGTGACCACGCCAGGATGCCCCTGAGCCGAACCAATAAGGTAGCGTAGAAATGTGTCATAAAACTGAGGTCACTTACAGCATTGCATGTAGTGTACACAAACTTTTACACAATTACGATGACACAAACAACAAGGTACTGTACAGTATGTCGCCTTTTTTGTTGTTGTTATTTGGTTGAGAGTGCTTCATTATAGCGAGAGTTATTACAGAATATTCTACCCCTCTTTCCAGTGAACATAAAACCCTGGACATAAAAAGAAAAATACTGCCATAAATATTACCACACATAGGTAATTAGCCAGAGTGCTCTTTAACACACTGTATAAAAATCTGCCTCCATGGACCTTTTACTTGATTTCTGGCAAACAATTAATTTCTGGTTATTGATTATTCTTTTACATAACACTTGATAAAGAAAAAACGATAATAATGACTTTGATAACTAAATAACCCAGGTTAAGATAACTTCACAAGCTAGACCGCCTTTATAATCAGGTATTATTTTGTTTAACCACTGTGTCTATGGCAACCGTTATCCTAAAATAGTCACACAAGCATATTACATTCACACACTTGGGTGTATATTGTAACAATAAAGGGATGCTGTTGATAGTAAATACTGTATATAATCTGTGGACGAAATAAAATGTAAACAAATGCTCTATTAGATACTGCCCTCATGCTGTCAAACAATGTCAACAACTTATAAAAAGAGTTTGTTTCTACATGTTAATTAAGATGATTAGTCCGAATACAATGATGAGCGTAACCTGACATTGAAACTCATTTATCAAGTTGACTATGAATGGATTTATTTGTAATTTATTTATAGGAGCATTTATATAATACATTTGGTGTTCATTAAGACCCTTACTTTCCACAAGAAAATCTTACTACTACTACTCCTACTCATGCTCCTCAGTGTTTGAAATCTCAGCTTATTGGTTTTAAATCATATACACTGATCAGCCATAACTCTAAAACCATTATTATTGAAACCATCTCAATTTTAGGTTCCCCTTGTTACACATGACCTCTACAGGACCTCTCTGGGAATGGGATATGGTGGATCCTCTGGGTGCTGTTGGTTGCAGGGTGGGGTCTCCATGGATCAGGGCTGTTTGGGAATTTGGAGGCCAAGTCAACAAGTCTGAACTCTTTGCCTGCTAAGCCTCTGATGCACTGTGTGCTCTCACACCTTCCTATCATGGGCAGAATTGACTCAGCAATTTGTACTACATTAGCATTTCTACCAGACAAGCTAGCCTTTGCTCCCACAGGCATACTGTACATGCCCATGATCCTCTCAGCCAGATTACCAGCCAATCATTAATAATCAAGGTTATTCAATTCACCTGGCAGTGGTGTTATGGCTGATCAATGTACATGCATTACAAACGTGTGATATAACCCAAATTCTTACTTCTAACGGCATAAATTTTTTTTATAAAACACTGAATTTGAAAAAAATTATTTCAAATAATTTCACCTACGTCTAATGCTTTGCAATACTCTTAGGTTCCAAGGGCCTGATAGGTGATTGGGTATGCCTCAAGTGTTGTATAATCCCTAGTTTGCCATTTTCTGTCTTCTTATGAAACTTTAGTCTGGTTTGACATATGAAAATATTTACACGCAACTTTAATGAAAAACTGATAAATGAAGGCCACTGTATGTACATAAAAAGATATATTGATCTTGACCTGTTGAAATCTGCGCCTGTTATCACTTATTTATAACGATGACTAAAACTGAAAACACAGTACCAGATGTAATATCACTGACCAGTTCCAAGAAATCAAGTAATCTATATGTTTTCCCACAATGCAAGGTTTCAAACACAAGTTTGTAAAACTGTTTTTTAAAAATCATTTGTTTGTACAAAAGAGTAAAACAAAAACTGCTTGTCATATTTATTACTAAAACCTCAGGCACTAACCCTCCCCGAACCTCCCTCATCGGAGACCTCACTGCCTATACTTCCACACCACCTGGGGAGTAACCAGTCAATGTGTTTACTATTATTGGGAAAGGACGTTTGTACTGGCCAATCATAGCACTGATAATCCAGTCATACTGAGGACCACAGCAAGCCAGAGCAAAAATAATGTGCTGTAGGATCTTGGGATTCCCACACTGTTTTTCTGAACCATCATTCCAGTTCCTGTAAAAAATTATAATAATGAAATAATAAATAAAAAACAATAATTAAGTCTTTATAATTCTCAGTTAAAAATTTAAGGTTGAAGACTACTGAGCATGTAAATACTATTATTCTGATAACGACAGGCAACATACCTGAATCTCGGGACACAATGATCTCGTGAGCTTCCCCATCACCTCCCTCTCCCCAAGATCGGATTTCCAGGACCACATAGCCATTATCTTTGGGTAATGGAAGAGTGATTGATGTCTTGCCCTTGTCTAACACCTTTAAAGCTGATTGACCCTCATGCTTGTATAGGACCTATAAAAACAAGGGGAATATAAATAGGTAGATTAATTGACATCTATTTAGCCATTTCTTGACCTGTCTGACTCATCCATGTGCAAGGACGGTTCCACTTTAAAATAAAGACGGTCCTGGCCTCGGCTAATGCTGACAGCAGTTCTCTAAAGACTTGTATTGTAACTGCAGTCACTCAATAGTTAAGGACTGGACTTTCCTACAGCTTTGTACCTTAGCCTTCTGAGGTTAAGAAGGATAAGGTACAAAGCTGATCATTTTGATGAAAGGATCATTTCACAAATTTCAGACCAATTTCCATAATTTCCTTTTGATTCTGCAAAGTTGCTTTGCGACAATGACCACCAGTGTTGGATGACGTTACTTTTTAAAGTAACTAATTACATTATAAAATTACTGATATTAAAAAGTAATCAGTTACATTACAGCATTACTTTCTGATAAAAGTAACTAGTTCGAGCACTTTTCCATTGCAGGAAATGAAAACTCCTTTGTGATTCCTCCTGCATGTTGATTTAGTCAAGACCTTTATAATTATTCTACCATCATCACTCAGCAAAGTTTGCCCCATAATCTCTTAACTACTAATACCTGTATCTCACCTATGCGGTTTCGCACGGTGACCGTGAATACGATTCATCATGATTCACCGTGAGTTTTGGCGCTGTGATTAGGTTTCCATCTCTCCATGCATCGGTCCTCGCATAGTCAAACCGCATAGGTGAGATAGGGGTATAACAGCAGGAATAACAGTGGGGGGCGACTTTCACACACACATACAGTACACACACAATAACGGATTGGTAATGACTGCTGTCTGGCTTACGGATTGCATAAATTGTCTGAATAACGGATTACATTTTTGAAAAAGTAACTCAATAACTGAGTACTTAAAGGGCGGCCATATCGCGGTTAGATTACTCGTTACATCAAAAAAGTAATCCAAGTACTCTAATGCATTACTATGTAACGTGTTAGTACATGTTACAGTACGCGTGTTGGGTGTAACGCGTTACTATGTATTTGATATTTAACCCATCTTTGTTCTGAATCTGGGGTAGACCAACTTTTAAAGCTGATTCTGTATACTATACTGTATATTGTATAGAAACAATTGTATTATGGTTGATATTGAAACTAAAATTTTGGTATTGTGACAACAACCTTGGAGGCATTTACTTAATAATAATAATAATAATAATAATAATAATAATAAAACTTTAAGCTATTTTTATATGTTCCGTTCTGCTGTTTTTCATGATCTATTCCATATTTTAGAGACATCCTGCACTTATCTAATTAATCTTTAATTAATCCACACTATCACAGCTGTGATAGATTCATTGAGTTTAGTATCAAAGCAATTTTATATATTTATTTTCATTTACCAAAGACATTTTAAAGGCATTGATTAACTATACTGTATTAAGGTCTAATTCTGTTTCAATTGAAATCATGCACTGTAACAAATTGCTGTATTTTTTACAGCAAAATTATACAGAAACTTACCGTTTTGCCATTTTACAATTTATTGCTGTAATTTGCAATGCGTTATGGGTTATACAGGGTTTTACAAGTGTTAACTGTATATTTCACTGTTAGCTGTAATTAATTTACAGGTAGGAGGTGCTTTCACTGTATCTTTAATATTTTTACAAGAATTTACTGTGCTGTTGCATTATGGTATTGCACCGGCTGATATGGTTTGAAATCTGGTGGACTGAAGCACAGCGACAACAGCTGAAGAAGTTCAATTAAATTTACTTCCATAAGTATTAATTATTTCTTTTAATGTAAAGTAATTCATATATATGGGGAATATCCTGATAAAACTTATATAACGTTAAATAAGTTTTATCAGGATATTCCTTCTAAACATTATGTTTAGCTATTTTGTAATGGGATGTTTAGTTAACTTTATTTAGCAGTTGCTTCAGGCGAGGAGGAGAAATGCGACGCATGCCGTTTCAGAAAGCAGCCTAAACTAAAAGGTAAATTGTTATCGTCATGTTAATGTTGATATATGCTGCAGTTTGTTAGCTTTATTTGCCTTTATTTTCTAGAGAGTATTTGTAGTTTGGCAGGAACAGCATTGCTATGGAAGTGCGTGTGAGACAAAATGAACGTTACATGAAGTGCTCCGTTGTCTTTGCTGTTGAAAAATGTAAATATTAACATCGTTGGATGAGTATCTCTGAAACCTGGAGTATATTTTGTAAAGGAATATGTCGTTCATTTCTTTTTTTTTATTAATTGTTTTGTCAGGCAAGCTGAAACATAACGGAGCTAAAAGGTAAAAACATAATGTAGTTTCAAAATCTTTGTTTTAATGCATTTACATCAGTATAATAGTAAAGTATGGTTACAGTTAAAATTGTTATTTACAGGAATTTCATAGTAAAAATGTTACAGCTACATCTTGGCTTTTGTTGAATTCACAGGATTTTATTGGCAACTTTTGTTGCCAGGTAAGTACTGTAATTTAGCATAATTACAAAAAAAAAACTGTAATGCCTTTTTACAAGTTTAATTTTATAATCCTGTAAAAAAAATTATAAAATACTGTATTCTGCAAACATCAATTTATTGTAAATTGCTAAGCAGTATTATACTGTAAACCATTTTACAGCAATTAACAGCTATTTTACAGGATTTTATTGGCAATTTTTTTGCCAGTAAATTATTGTAAATTCTACAGTATGTTCTTTACAGTGTGTCTGTGAAACCAGATTACAAAATACTGTACATACCACTGTGTGCTACTTACTTTGTAGCCCAGCACTGCAGACTCATTCTCCATAGATTTAACACGATCCCATCTCACTGTTACCCATGCACCTTCCGTCTTCCATGAAACATTCCCTGGTGGACGATTAGGGGCTAAAAATAAAACGACCTTTAAAGGAAAGCTAATCCAAGTGGTAGATTTGAAAAGATTTATCATTGGATCCAGGTCCCCTTAAGTAATTCTAAAGACTCTTACGGGGTTTCTTGGTGATTACAGTGGTGCGTGGAGAGGCCGGCCCAGTGCCAGCACTGTTGTAGGCAAGAACAGTGACATGATAAAGTGTGTTGGGTCTTAGTCCAGTCACCCGGGCTGTATTCTCCAGACCAGCTGTTCGCACACGGTCTGCTGCAGCTTCCCTCTCATGCTGCCGCCAGTACCGGATCTACAAACAGATAAAAGATCGTTTAGGTCTGACTCAGCAGGTCTGACTCAACATAGGTAGGATGATGTAGATTTAACACGGCTATGTTTTCAGAATTGCTTATGCTGATCAAAAGGAGCTAATGTGGTCCCATTGTTCTTAATCTCTCCACTTCCCTCATATGCGTTACTTCTTTCTTACTTTCTTTCTTCCATTTTACCATATAATAGTACCATACCATTTTACCATAGTCATTGAGCTAGCCTCATTTCAAGACATACTGTAAGTCCAGAGGTGGAAAGAGTAATAAAATTTTGTACTTAAGTAAAAGTACTGTTACTTTAGTGAACTTTTACCGAAGTACAAGTAAAGTTACCTTCTCAAGAAAAGTTAAAAGTAGCTTATTGATAATTTACTCAGAGTAAAAGTTAAAAGGTTACTTCTTTTTTTAACATCGTGGGTGGGATGTAGGATGGAACTCCATTGCATAATAAATCTGTTCCCTTTGTTGTGCTTGAAATCAAAGTGATCGCTTACAGTAAATAAGCGATTTTTTAGCGATAAATTTTTTCCTTCCCTGTTGTATTATTTTTCATTTTCATTAATTTATTTTTTACTCAGTAGCGAATATGATTTAAAATGTAGTGAAGTACAATACTTTAAACAAAACATACTTAAGTAAAAGTAAAATTACAGATTTTAAAAACTACTTTAAAAAGTAGAAGTACACAAAAAATCTACTCAATTACAGTAATGTGAGTAAATGTAATTCATTACTTTCCACCTCTGTGTAAGTCTCATAGGTGCTTTAACTTTTTAATTTCCAAATCAACACTGTAATCCTGTATTATATCATATGATGTAACCTGGTTTCCCCATTATTTGTAGAGTTATCTGATAATGATACAGTTTATTAGGCAGTAATGATTGAATATGGAGTATAAGGAAGTAAACCTCATAGCCACGCAGTACTCCATTGCTGCTTAAATGCTGGATGGGTTCCCAAGAGACTTGGATCTCAAAGGCGGTTAATGCTGAGGCATTGATCTTGCGAGGAGACGCTATGGGCTCTGAAGGAAACAAAACTCTTCAGTTTAATGACCTTGAGTTACTTTGGTTAGACACTTTTCGGTATTAAGTATTAAATCCTCCTTAGTTAATTAGTGTTAAATATAATGAGAAGTAGAATAGCTATAAACAATGACTCAGAGTAGTACAACTGTAAAAATTCTTTTACAGCCACATTCTTGTTTTAAGTACACATGACTTACCCTCTTCAGCTGAGTGCACTATGGCTATTTGACTGAAAGGACCTTCGCCCTTCCTGTTGTAGGCTTTGATTTTAACTTCAAAGGGGCAGTATGGCGTGAGACTCTGGTTACTGTAGACATAACGTGAAGACTCCACATTAGGAACACGAACCACCATCCATGTTATTGCCTCCAAGTTCTTAAATGCCAAGATGTAGCCAAAGCCATCACCATTCTGATATTCCCTGGACATAGGCTATGTCATATTGAGAAAAGAAAAATATAGCAATGCAATTTATTAGTTTCAGTAAAAAAAAAAAAGAAACATAATTAATACAACTCATAATAGAAAATATGTAAAGAAGTGTCCACTAACTGTCCATGTGATGATGAGCTCATTGCGGTTTCCTCCTCCTCCACCCAAACCACTGGGTGCAACAGTTGGTGCTGAGACACAACCACACACAGAAAAGTTATTTCAAATTCATCTGACTATTTTACATTTGAACAATATGAATAAAATACATGGATATATGGATTTAGAGAGTTTCTCTGACCTGCCTGTTTGGTGCGAATAGTTTGTGAAGGCATGCTGGGTTCACCACTACCCAGAATGTTGCTGGCAATGACCTGTAACTGGTAGTCCATCCAGGGTCGTAAGTCAATCACACGTGCAGTTTCAGCATTGCCCTCAATATTAGTGGGTTCTACATACACAATTTAGAAGAAAAAGATACCTGATTACTATTAGGCTATGTTCACATAGAAACCATCCATCCATCCATTTAGAAACCTTTGTAGTCCAACTAAGTGCCGTGGAGGCCAGTGGTGACCAATTAATTTATTAAAAATAATCGTGGTAGGAGCACCAGTCAACATTTATACACACATTTACACACCATGGGCAATTTGGAAATGCCAATTAATCTGTAACTGTGATCCCGAGGCAGGAATCGAACTCGGACCCTGGAAGTGCAAGGTGACAATGCGAACCACTAATCCACCGTACAATGTGGCTTGTATCCAACTCATACAAGCCACATTGTTCAATTCCGATTTTCCGATTAGATCATATTTTCCAGAGAAGAAGGCTCCTTTACTTGCTTGGGTGGCTAAATATGTCTGACATCCATCAGGGTAAGATGGGAAGCACATGAATTGATGCATCCATCATGCATGGAGCTCAATTGAAAAGCCTCTGGAGGTAGAGTTATGACTATGCAAATGTACACAATGACCAGGCAATCACATCTATGGATTTTATTTCTTTACAGATGGCATGGGCATATTCCAGGATGCCAAGATTCAAATTGTGAAAGAGTGATTCTGACAGCACAAGAAATAATTTCCTTACATGAATTGGTCACCACTTTGAGATGTGCAGAAGAAAACGTAAAGGATTGGGTTGATTATCAATTCAAGATATTGGCCAAAAATAGTGCAACTCTGGATGCAAATAAATGTTTGTATTTAATAAGTTTTTGCATATGGTTGTTGAAACAATGTCATGTGTGTAGCAATTAATGCTAGAAGCTATTCAAAACAAATATAGAGTGTGCAACTTGTTTAGTTGGACAGGCATGGTATTAAATCTAGGTATTAAATGGCATTCAATTTACTGGAGCATTGCTTATTTCGCAAGTTATTTCACTCCATTTCAACATGCTCTGTTATACAAATGCAAATTACATATAATTGATTAAATGAGTATACATTAAGTAACCAAATCCGTGAAATTAATTAACTGATTGATTGTTTCCGTCCCTGGGAATATTTTAAACATTCATTCTCATAATAGTGCAAAAAAGAGTATGTTGACCCCCCAAAAAACAATACTAATACTACTAATGTGGAATGTTGCAGGTGGTCTGTCTTACCTGTCCTCATTCTTCTCCAGTCATGTGAGTGCTCAGAGCGGCCCATGATAACATATTTCCCAATGGGGCTATGGTTGTCATAGCCACGACTCCATCTTAGCTCTAGTGATGTTTCATTCACATTCTTAACCACCAAACCTCCAGGGGGGCCTGGAGGGCCTGGAGTTAGAAAACACAGACATATTGCTAAAGTTGTATGTACATACGTACATTTTACATTCATATATATATATATATATATATATATATATATATATATATATATATATATATATATATATATATATATATATATATATATAAATAAAGATACAGTATGTAGACAAATAGATAATAGAAATAGTACATGGTGTACTTTCAGATGGTGTATCTTTTCTTCACACATGTTCCAGCACATATTTACGGCTTGGTAGGATATTTCTAAGAGCTTTTCTAAGCTTTGTGATTTACTAACAGAAGAAGGCAAGAGGCATTGTAATACTTTGTGTGATGTTCTGCTGGGAAACCTTGGGTCCTGGTAATCATGTGGATGTTATATTGACACATACCAACTTCCTATAGCTACAGATCATGTACTGTACAGCCCTTCATTGTCTAATGCCAGTGGCTTATTTCAGAAGGATAATGTGTCCTGCAACACTGAAAAACTAAAAGTCGTCAAGTACAGTATGGTTCAAGGAACATGACAAGAGTTCAAGGTGTTGACTTGGCCTTCAAATTCTAGAACAAGCTGGACAAACAAGCCTGAACCTTGGAAGACGACTTTGAAAATTGCAGCAAATACATATATTGGTGTCAGATAGCACAATAGACCTTTTGATGGAGTCAATCATGGGGTGAGTGCTGTTTTGACAGTAAAAGACCTACACAATATCAGGCAGGTGGATTTAATGTCATATCACTTATCTTCTCCTGGCTTTAGGTAATAATGATGGCACTTATAACAATCTATTTCAGTAAACAAAAAGTAATTTAAGGGTAGAACAGCCACTGGCTTAGGTCTGCTTACCTCTAACGACCAGCCTGGCACTCGCCACTGCACTGTCTACAACTGTCTGTGCTGAACAGGTGTAGATACCTGCATGGCTCAGCTGGGTGTTCATAATAACCAGGTCACCGATGGTTTCTTTCTGCAGAGCATGAGAAGAGAGGAAATTTGGCCACAAACAATTTGTCTGCAAAAGTTAAAATCACATTAGGAGAAAAATCACAGTAGATCTGTTGTCTGAACTGTCATCAAACCGGGAGTATTTTAGCAAATTAGAGAAAAAGAAAACATAATTTTTAGTCCATTGTGACTGGTTTTCATGATCAGGGTGAAAGTCAGAATGTTAATAAAGCAGTTACCCCATCCACACGATGGTAGTGTGTATTTGGCGTCTCCAGGTCTAATGGGACCCCATTAAGGGACCAGGTGAAAGTGAGGTCCATGGTTGGATCGTGGGATGCGTGACACTGTAGGGTGACGTTATCCCCCTGGTTGATGTCAGCATTCGACGGCGCCAGTGTAATTTTGGTTGCATCTGTTTGGAACAAGGAATAAAAGTTTTTATAACTTTTATTTATTAACTATTTAATAGGTAAATTAGTGTTAAATTAAAATAGAAAAATGTAAGCTTTAACTTTGTGAATCAGAAGAGAAGTCCGCAAAAGCAATTAAAAATGTGTGAAATGTATTTGAAAGCTACTCAATATATCTTAGATTTACCTCTCAGATTAATAATATAATGTGGAACAAGATACAAGTTCCATGTACTTGCTTAGAGATCTTGTACAGAGATGAGGGTCTGTACTGATGTGAATGAAATGTTTGTTTTATACTTACAAAAATTACTTATTACTTTTAATAACTAATTTTAGTTTTAAGTGCAATTTTCCTACCTGATTCTAATCTCTTTTTTTTTTTAAATCTGCCCTACCATTTATGATTTTGGCCAGGATTTTTATAGCTTTTATTTAATGGAAAATGAATTCAATTGTACAGTAGATTCATAATATAACATGGCATAATACATTATTTTTACATTTTCTCCAAGACTACACAAGGTTTTGCTCCAGGTTACTGTATCAAGCTTTTTTTTGTACAAATAATATTCTCCTAAAATTATGACAGCTAGCAACCAAGGAGGGCAAAGGACATCACATGCATGGTCCGAGACACGTGATATCAAATGACTGGATCTGTTCAAAACTGCTGCTCATGCACTGTTAGGGGGCTGCATAACACACTCACAGAAAATCACGATCTGCATGAGCTTGCAGATGCCCATGACTGGTTAGTGCTGCTATGATTAATGTGAATGTGCAAAATGTGCCACCCCATTCCCCACTGAGAAAACAGGCAATCTGCTCCTAGACTGTGAACCTGCAGTCTCTGAATAATAGGATGAACAATTTTCTGTAGCACAACTCAGGAGACCATATGTGGCATATGTGGCAATTTGACATATGTGTAAATTTTTTTACATAACTTGTTTTGACCCGCTTGTATGACGTCACTGCAAATGGGAACTTTGCCCACTAGGGGACGCAAAATCTCAGGGAAAATGTTTATAGAAAAGGAGCATTTCCTGGCAACTGGAGCCAACGTGTGTATGTCGTTTACCGTTTTTGTTTATTTATTATTTTGTCCTTTAAAAAAAAAATCATACTTCACATCAGGTTTAAGGTTTTATGTTGGAAAAGTTGTTTATTAGGCATTTAGCAAAGAATATTAAATGGGTCACGCAGAACAGATGAAGGTGGTGTACAGTACCTCTGACTGACAGATGCCCCGTGCTGTTGGCTTTGCCCAGATAATTCTCAGCAAAGCAAGTGTACTTTCCTTCATCTGCACGGCTGATGTTATAGATCCACAGAACACCGTCTGGCGTGACTGTAACCCTGCATGAAGATTCATCATGTTATTGCTTTTTCACATAAGCAGCTTGGAGCTGAAGTTCCATAACCTATTAGCTACTACAATCAATGTTCATCATTTCAATTGACTGAACTGCCCTTTCATGCAAACAAAAATGTTGTGATGAAATCGAATTTAATTCTAACATGGAAGTCTTTTCACAGTTGTTTTTCTCCTTGAATGACAGATGAGAGAATGTGTAAGATTATGGCACGCTACCTGGTGCTGTTGGTGAGAAGCTCAGTGCCACGGCTCCAGAAGAGCGTGGGTTTAGGAGCAGCACGTGGTTTACATTCCATCTTCACCTGACCTCCACGAGCAGCTGGGACCAACTTTCTTACTGGGTTCAGCCTAAAATCTGGAGCCTGGACTGGGAACCAGGAAAGATGAACGTGACAGTACAACAGAGAGAGTGGAAAGGGAGAGAAGACAAGAGGAGAAGGAGAGGTACAGTATGTATGACACAGTATGAGAAAAGGGAGGAGAAAGGCTCTAGGAAAGTTTAAGCACAAATCCATCTACGACAAGGGTAGAAGAATGGATTTGTAATAAACATAGCAAGAGATCAGAAAAAACATGCTGATTAATGTTGATCACATTTGTTAAGATTTGACATGTCTATGGTTTTTGCATTTAGGAGCTGAATGTTTTGCCTACGTATGCATATAATTTACCTTAGGGCAATGCAACAACAATAAAGTATAATATGTATAATACATATGTGGCCTGTGGTTATGATAAAAATGATGTATTCCGTCCAATTCTGTACTTAACCACAGGCCACAAACTTATGTATTATACTTTGCATATACTTATGCTTTACTATTGCATTTAATAGGTGCATAAAATGATCCATAAAACGAGCATAATTCGTTCCGGAAGCGGGCTCGTATTCCAAAACACCCATAAACCAAATTTAATTTTCCCATGGGAAATAATGGAAACTCTAAAAAAAATAAATACATAAAAATAATTAACACAAAATATAAAGTAAAAATAAAACAAATTAACTTGCACTTTACCTTTAAAAAGACGTAAAAATAAATCTCGACAGTGTTTTCGTTTGTTTTCGCAGGCGCTGTGTGTGTGTGTAAAATGTGCGTGCACACACACGCACACACACACACATTAATGGAGAGACCGTTTTTAAAACCGTTTAAAAATTAGCAAGGAACATCACTAGTCACACTCGCGTGAGCGCATACTAACGGAATCACTGCTGTAAAGTAAAACAACAACAAAAAACAAATTAACCAGCTCCTCACCAACAATCGCGACAGAGAAGAGTTGCTGTGTGTTTGTTTGGGAACCTGAGAGAAGGGGGGGCTGTAAGCGCGAGCGAGTGTGTGTGTGTGTGTTGGTGTAAGTGACACACACACACACACACACACACACACACTCGCGATTATAGCCCCCCTTCTCTCAGGTTCCCAAACAAACACACGCACTCTCTGCCTTACACAGACACACACACACGCACACAAACACACACGCACACAAACACACACGCACACTCAAAACCTCTCTGCAAGCACTAAGACCCAGCAGGGGAGATGATAGGTCTCGGCTTTACAGCTCCACTCCTCTCAGGTTCCCAAACAAACCCACAAACTCTGCTCTGTCGCGACAGCAGCGATTCCGTTAGTATGCGCTCACGCAAGTGTGACTAGCGATGTTCCTTGCTAATTTTTAAACGGTTTTAAAAACGGTCTCTCCGTTAATGTGTGTGGGTGTGTGCTACCTACAATTCCGCAGCACAAGAGAGAGAAAAACCGTTGGCTCAGTTGTGATGACGTGACGCTCGGCGTCAAAACAAGAAGCACATGCGTGAAAACATGATACTCGGTGCTCGTAAACTAAGACAACGCTCGTTTTTCAAGTCAAAATTAATTAAAAATCTTTGCTCGTCTTGCGGAACACTCGTAAACCGCGTTACTCGTAATCCAAGGTTCCACTGTATTATGTTATAACTGCATATGATACTACAATCACAGATGTTCTTAATTTATGTATGTAATTAAATAAGACCTTAACAAAAAGAACTGTTCATGAACATAATACTGATTCATTAAAATAAACAATACATAACTTATATACATTATTTATCAATAATCATGAAATCAATATCATGATCATGGAATAATACAGATATTAAGAATATTGACCCTATAACCCTTTCCTTGACCTGGTAACCCTTATGAAGATCTTCTGCTCACCTTGAACTCTGAGTTCTGCATTATAGTAGATGGTGCCATGTTTGTTCTCAGCCACACATTGGTACATCCCAGAATCCTCCAGGGCCAAGTTGCTGATTTTTAGGTGACCACCGTTCACCTCCACACGGTCCTGCACAGAAGCAAGAAGGAAATCGAGATTTGTGACAACCAAAAGCGAAGCATTTTGGGACTTCAGGACACGGAATTTCAATTCAATTCAATTTTATTTATATAGCGCTTTTAACAATGGTCATTGTCTCAAAGCAGCTTCACAAAAATTAAAGAAATTTAAAAAAAAAAAAAAAAAATAATAATAAATAAATAAATAAAATTAAAAATAAATAAATAATAATAATAATAATAATAATAACAATAATTATAGAAAAGAAAATAATTGGAAGTGTGGATGTGTGAGAAAAATGTGCAGATAATAATAATGAGACGAATGAATGAAATTTTCTCTGATGAGCAAGCCAAGGGTGACGGCGACGGTGGCAAGGAAAAACTCCCTGAGATGGCATTAGGAAGAAACCTTGAGAGGAACCAGACTCAACAGGGAACCCATCCTCATTTGGGCATCATTTGGGAATCTACTGTAGTGACCAAGTAGTAATAGTAGTGGTTGAAAACACTGCAGTGGTGTGTATATTATACACCTTAAAAACATGGTGAAAAGGTGCGAGTTTGCTGTATTATCGACTGCCATAATGTTCTCACAACCAATGTGGAAAACTTATTGCAAATGGAACATGATTTTTTAGCTTTTCAGCTTGGAAGCAATGCAGTGGAACTGAGGTTGCCTAGGTAACGAATAGGAGGCTTTGAGATGGACAAGCATCAGCTTCAACGAATAGGAGGCTTTGAGATGGACAAGCATCAGCTTCAGCAACATGTCCTGAAACGTGAGGTTACAGCATTTTCACACAAAAAGCTATTATGAAAACACAGTTAACACTTATGTGGTTACCGCTAGCCGCGCATGCATGGAGTCTGTTTTAAGGCAAATTAGCCAATAAAAATCAAAATGTCATCCTGACTGTGTCTCATCACTGGGCGGTTTAATCAGAGGATAAAGACAGCAGGCTCTCAAAAGGAACAACACTGCACCAGTGATCAGGGATGGACAAAGCTGCACCACAAGCTGCATTGACAGTTTTATTCATGTTGCATCACAGTAATAAAGTACATAAAACTACTACCGTTCTGAAAATCTTTTTCTTTATGTAAAAAAATATTGATAAATGCAATGCTGAAGGAAATAATTGTAAAGATGGCTATACCAGTGGGCAAGGGCGGTTTTAGAGATTGGGATGCCCCAGGTGCAATGCCCTTTTTCATTCTGCTTAATGCAGTCAAAGCTAGTGAACAAAGTTTAATTTTTTACTTTTTCAAGAGAAAGGTAGACAGTAGTATATGATGCATTTGATAATGAATTTTCATATTCACTATTCCTTATGAATAAAAGTCCAAACAAAAATTTTAATTAATGGACAGAAAACTCTATCAACTCTATAAATGAATATAAAAATAAAAACTGAACTGAAATCCTATTGCATTAAAAAGTTCACAGTACCTGACCACTCTTTATGTTTCAATAGGTTAAGAATATTAATTTCCACATCTTTCACTCAGCTTTTTTTCATCTGCAAGGCGCAAGGTCGTGTTCTTGTCTCTCAGACGAACACTCGAGGTCCTGGGCAATGCTCTTGTCGCCATTCCCAGCAAGCACTTACAGTGTGTACAGATTATTCAGAATTCTGCATCTAGAATTATTATGTAATCTATTACATCAGAATATAGCAAACCTTTTTTAATCCAGCTCCATTGGCTTCCGGAATCTTATTATGCTCAATTTAAAATTCTTTTATTGACATTCAAAGCTTTGCTATACTTTTTTCCAGTGTACATAATTGAACTGATCACACCAATTGATCATTGCAATGTGCCTTGGCTCGCCTTCTATCAGTACCAGGCTTTAATTTTAAACCAATGCTAGAGCATTCTCTAGGGTGGCGCTGAAGCTCTGGAACAAACCCCCCTTTAACATTCGACATCGTAATTCCATCTCCGAGTTTAAAGCAGGTGCCAAAACTCATCTTTTTAAATTAGATGATCAACTTTAAAGTCTTGTTTTATATAACTGTAGTTATATAGTTATTTATTACCCATAGTAGTGATTTGACTTATACATATTGATCTTATTTAATTTATTTTATACTATACTTAATCCTGTGGATCTTACAGTAATTGTCTATTTATTTAATTTTTCATGATTTTCTTCTCAAAATGGTATTTTTATTAAATGGTAATTTGTTATTAAATGGTATTATTCCTTACACTTTGTGTTCAATGTAAAGTGTTCTTGGGTGCTTGAAAGGTGCTTATAATTGCATTATAAATGCTTAAAATTATTGTTATTATTTATATTTATATTATTATTGTTGTTGTTAATAATACTACTAATAATAATAGTAATAATAATAATAGTAATAATAATAATAATAATAATAATAATAATAATGAAAAAATGCGGGTTTGGAATCAAAAGGTTTCATACTGCTAGTGTAAGTACCACTCCATAAATTAAAAATATGAATACGATCCCTATGATTAGAACCTCCTACAATATAGGAGTTACAAACTGAAGGTAAATTTAATGTCCAGAAATATGTTTCACTGTAACTAACCTGTGTGCTGAGAGGTAGTCCATTGCGAAGCCAGCGTATTAATGGTCTTGGTTTTCCTGCTGCCACACAACTCCAGTGTAGCTGTGAGCTGATTTCCACCTCAGAATCACTCATCACCTGAAGCCACTCTGGTTGGGCTACACACACACACACACACACACACACACACACACACACACACACACACACACACACACACACACACACACACACACACTTATAATAACACCTGAATTGTACTAATATTAATTCACATAAACTCCTAGCTTGATAAATAGTCTGTATTATTTACTTACTGCATACCAATAGCAAAGTGTAGGTTCATTTAAGGATCTACCTTGGACCAAGATGCGACCCTGGTATGTATCCCGTCCCTCTGAGCTGTAAGCCTCACATTCATACATGCCCTCATCATCAAAGCTTAGATCAGGAATGGTCAGGATGGGGCTTTCTGCACTTGATCCAACCTTAGAGGGTAAAACTCCATCCACTTTCCTCCAGCGCAGTTTAGGTGTAGGACTTAGAGAGAGGTAGATAAATAAATAGACCAAATTGCAGAATAAGTTGGTTATTCTGGTTTATGAACATAATATTTATGTAAATCAGTCAGAGATGTACTGTATGTGAGTCAAAGCTACTTACTTGCCATAGGCAAAACACTCCAGCTGTGTTGTGTGACCTGCCAAGGCATATGTCTCAGAGGGAAAACGCACACGGATGCTGGGAGCTGACTTCCTGGGGTTAGCTAAAAATGTCATTGAATGAATGAATGAATAAAGCTGAAGATGGCAGATCATAATGTAATAAAACACTTTTAAATAATCTCTCCTGCAAATAATTCTGGAGACTGAAGAAAAAAAACAACAGCAAAAATTCTATTAAAAAATAATAAAAAAACAAGTTCCACACATCATCAGAGGAATACAGTAAGTGGCCTGAAACGAAGCTGGTCTACAATCAAGACTAGAAATACAGTTCTAGAACCCTGAAGAAAAATATACCAATTCCTATTGCAATTATTGTCATTTTCATCTTTATTTTAATGTTTTTATTCAGTTAAGAAAAAAATATAATACAATTATTTACTTTTATGTTAACATGAATCCATCTGTATTGCATTTTTGGGCAAAAATGAATGAATGAAAAATTATTGCCAACCCTAAAGAATACAGAAATTTTTTTATCCAGTCTTTAAAATATGATATTTTTAATTGATCATTCTTAAGTTTGCAAATAAATAAATCATGGAATTGCACATGAGGGGAACACAATGTGCATTAACATCAGACTACTGTAGGTGTTCACTCTTGAAAAATCTTAAAACATGGTAGATTCTAATGTGCTTAACAATTAGTTTAGGGCTTGACATTTGGAGAGATTTACTGGCATGGTAACCAAATTATTTGTCGGAATAGAAAAAAAAACATATTTGTACCTAACTGTTTTTAATCTCTATTATTAAACCTATAATAAGCAAAAAACGGAAAAACATTCTGAATGAGCGTGATGGGAGATGTTTAATAGCGAAAGTAAAAGCATTCCCACACAAAAATTTGAAGAGAACATATCGAGGGTTATGGACTAAACATCTGTGTAGCCTTAGGAAAACTATTTATTAGTGAGACTATAGATCCTAAAAAAGGGTTTCAATTTGCAAGTGAACAAAAAGAATAGTGCCTACTGTACAAGCATGTGGGGTCAGTGTTATGATCTATAGTTGCTTCAGTGGTCAGGTCTAGGTTCACCAACGTTTTATATGGTCAACAAAATGAGGTCAGCTGTCTACATGAATATAGTGAATGACCAGGGCCCGGTTTCTCGAAAGCTTCTTATCTCTAAGTAGTTCTTAAGTCGTACCTTAACCTCTCTCTTAACTTTATGGCGCATTTCTCGAAACGTTCTTACGCTAAGTATCTCTTAGCTAAGTCAGACGTTCGTAAGGTTGGTCTGGACCAACCTTAACTCATACTTAGCGTAGTTTCAGCTCAAGACGCTAGTCGCCGCCACTGCGCAGCAGACTTTATAAATCAGCGGTGTATGCAAACACATTATGGCACGTTATCAAAGTCGTATTAATGATGGAATATACTGTAGACCTGTTTAAGAATATTATTTTATTTGATATCAGAACTAATAGAGTGACTTTTAATTAGCCTATTTCATAATGTGACTAATGCATTAAAATTGCCAATCACTATTAATATTAAACAGGTGGCGAACAATTAGGCAGCGATACAGCGTGGTGTTGTGTTAAACTGAAGACGGTGCGGTCCGTGGAGCCGTGTGAGTCATGTACATTTATCCTTTAGACAAAACTTCAGCCCTTTTCATATTTTCCTCGTGGTCGTTATTAAAAAATATATAAAATAAACGTTTTGCCTTTCAAGGCAACAGATTATGGAGCTTCTTGAGCTGCTCAGACCTGCGCGTGCCAGACCAACGCGTCGTACTTACTGTACTTACTGTACTTACTGTACACTCCCCGTCCCGATGTCCAGCTGCTCGCTGCTTTTTGTTTAAAATATGTTTCATTGATCATTAGCCAATATCCATGACTTTATGGGTTTTTCTTTTGACACGTTTTATTTTTATGAAATTTGATTTAGTTAAATGAGAAAATAACCTTGGGAGTTTCAAACCCCGCATCCATTCATGTTTCTGTGTGATTGTAATGTTTAATACCCCTACAGTATTCACTTATGCGATTTGACTCGCTGTGAGATGCGGTGTGTTATACCCCTATCTCACCTGCACGGGCTCGCGCTGTGGCCGTAGGCTTGATCATGATTCACCCCGAGTTTTTGCGCTGTGATTACGTTTTCATCTTTCCGCGTGAAAAATTCAACGTTTAATTTTTTGCTGGTCCTCGCGGTAGCTTGCAGACTTTGCAGAACGTCGCGGAACGTTAAAGGAACGTCGTGGGCAATCGCGGCAGCTCACGGAGATGAGTCCGGCCACACAGGTGAGAGAGGGGTATTAGGCACCACACAGGTGAGAGAGGGGTATTAGGCATCGTGATTTGCCTCGAGTGTCCGGCGCCCGACGGTCCGCGAAGATCTGCCAGGTCCGCGAGCTTCCGCATGTTTATTTTTTTTGCGTGGTAAAATGGAAACGTAATAACAGCACCAAAACTCGCACCGAATCATAATGAACCGCACTTACGGCCCCGCGTAGGTGAGATAGGGGTATTAAACCTCCACCCTGTCATCTCATCGTATTCATTCCATAGTGCACTATACAACCCCAACAACTGACACTTCACATTGTTTCTGAAGCTGGTGAAGAGTGTTATCCGCTGTTTGTCCATCAACTATGATTGTAAAACCCCGTTCGTTTCACGGCCACATGTTACATGAAAATATTATATATTATATTATTATATTAATTAATATTAATTTATATATTTGTCTATTATGGCATGTTATTGTTAAGTTAACCCATGTCGAAATAAACGCTATTAAAAGAATTTAGTGCAATGTTTAATTTGCATAGAAAGTGCCGTCTTTCTTAACACTGTCATGCAAAAGGAGTCAAAAATCGATTCCAGAGCCACCGATGTCAGCTAATTCAGGACCTTCACTGTAGACAGCGCCTTGTAACGTCGGACGTAAGAGGCAGCGACTTAAGAAGACTCCTAAGAGACAGTTCGAGAAATACACTTAGAAAAGTTATCACTTAACGTAAGATATATCTTAAGAGTCTTCTTAGCGCGCGAATAGTGTGCGTTATCGAGAAACCGGGCCCAGGTTTTTCCATCAAAGGATGGCATACCCATTTGGACAAACACATATTATCATAAAGAACATAAACCATCACCCTTGTAAAATACTGGAGAACAAAACATGGAAGTTGCATAGATGTCCATCCAGAGACAAACCAGGAAGTGTTAACTCAAGGGAGCGATACGGTTATATGTAGAGAGTATAGTATAGTGAGAGTGTTTCCTCTTCCTGCAGGTCAGTAATTTGACTGGGCTTTTACTGTTAATCATGTTCAAAGTCCATAAGCATCTTCACAGGGTGAATCAATCTAACTTACATTACATGCATTTTAATGATTAACAACATACATCTCCAAATAGGATAGATTAAAGTCCTTTTAAGATAAAATACATTCTTTATTATAGGGTTTAAAGAAATATAGTAAAATATGTTCTATAAAAAGTGAAGTCGTACTTGAGAAGTCGTACTGACCGTCAGGCTGCACTGTGAGCTGAATGGCTTTGCTGAATGTGCTCTTAGTGGTGATGTCCATGGTAATGGTTGTGAGGCAGAAGTAGTTGCCTGTGTCATTGGTTCTGGCATTAGCTAGGTACAAGTTCCCAGTCACCTGAGACACAAACCACCTTCCCTTGTCTGGCTGGACAAAGTTCGGGAAGTCATTAAGGAGCCAGCGATAGGAGAGAGCTACAGGGAAAGAAGACCAAAATGACATTTTCATTTAAGTCTTTTCACCTTGGAGAATGGCCAAAACCTTTTTGTTTCTGCAACTTACCTGGGTAGTGAGCTGGAGGTTGGCAAGCCAGGAAAGTCCCAACTCCCTCATAAACCGTTTGAGGACTCCTGCTTTCTGAAGGGAAATCATGGAGATCTGAAACAGACAGCAAACAAAGCTAACACAACATTGGACTGACAACTTGTTGGATCATAATTAAGTTTTATTAATGGTTTTGCAGAGGAAATAATACTCATTTTTTAAAAATATCTTTTAAAATGTGGTTTAAAATGATACATTTTATGGTTGAGTCGAGAATTGTATTGGGTTTGTAAAGAATTGTATGGTAATGAAGAATCTAAATAGCATAACTTTTCCAAGGTAATAAATGTAGTAGGTAGTAAAAAGGTAGTAAAAAGGTATTTAAAAAGGATTAAGCTGTCATAAGGGAATTCATAACTTTATATGAGGCTAATATGCTTTAATGAAAAAGGGTTGTAAAGGTTGATTGTGTGATCAAAAAGCACTTAAATGGGGACTCGGATAGGTCTATTGTAGAGTTTTACATAGAAACATTACAATTCTGTCCCGAAAAACAACCCTTAAAGACAAAAAATCTGATCCAAACTCACAGCCAAATTTAAGGTTAGCTGCTCGACTAATGATGGTGCCACAGCGATTGAAGCCAAGGCACTGGTATGATCCAGCATCTTGGCCATGTTGGGGATTATTGATCACCAAGTTCCCTGCTACCAGAGTGTAGTGAGAGTCTTCTCCTATTACCACATCTGTGCCGTTAACACGCCACCTGAGAAGAACCACACACAAAAACTTAAACAAGGTTAAAGAAAATTACATTGTTGATTAGTATAGTTTTATCTTTTATTTGACACTGTTGTTGGAGCTATGTGATAAATGAAAGCTGTGTTACCTGTAGGAGGCTGCAGGACTGGCTCTTGCCTGGCAATTCAGGGTCACTTTGCCCTCAGGCAGCCCCTCTGGGTAAATCAGACTGGATGGCTGCTCTTCAAACACTGGACCACTGTCATGACCCGAAACACACACATCCCGGCCTAATATGAGCACATAAACAAAGCACATGTTTTATCCATCACCGCTTTAATGCATGTTTACACTGTAGGCAATGAAAAGTGAAATGGTCCCTAATCTAAGCATTTTGTTACAGCTGCATTGGTCTACAACAAGCACTTTAGACATAATTCAGGACTGGAAAAGAAATTCCGACTGATATTCCGGTGCACCATGAAGTGGTGTTGCCTCAGGCCTCCATGTTCCTCCTGGGTTTGATTCTGAGCTTGGGATATTTACAGTATAATGCATGGTTTCCTTGTGTGAATTTTTTCCAGGTTTATTCCTACCTGGAAGGTCCTGGAATTTACTGGCTGATGCTGCAAAGCGTACCATGATAAAATAATTATTTAAGCAGATTGCAGCTAAAGATGAGGCCAATGGTGACATGGCAGAAATATCACAGAGGAGCGAGCAGGTGTCATGCATGTTTTTGATAGCCTTGAGGTTTCAACGCTAGAGCCCTGCTGCAGGTTTGACCATTTCCAAGGTCAGCCGCAAATGTTTACTGTTGTAATGTAATTTAAAGAAACAGATCAACTTTCCAAGAATGCATGGACAAAGGAGGAGAGAGCAATGTCCAGTTAGAGGTGCGCTACTGAATGTTATGTTACAGTAAAGTAAATGAGACAACAATACATAATGTAATTCGTATGATCAGGCAAGACTACAACACTGTATGTCATGGTTGGACTATTCATAATACATTTAATGAATAAAACAATATTTCATGCTCATGTCAGACTGTCATAATGATGTCATTTTTATGCATTTTTAGCAAACTGACAGGAAAAACATCAAAATGTATGCATGCGTGCGTGTGTGTGTACAGTATGTGTGTGTGTGAGTGTATTACTCACTCTTACTCTCACTTATTGTCTTGTGTGTGCATGATAATCAAAGTATACCATAGATATGTTTTGTGCAGTGTTACATGTATGTTAGTCTGATCCTATAGAAAGAGTCTGCTGGTTCTAATTTTTATTTCTGTGCTTAAACACTATTGACTGTAATGCAAAATTATACGTCAATTAAGTACAATTATTTTTCATTACATTAATTGATGTTGTTTTTGCTTGCCTTACACATAAGCATGGGGAAGCAGTCATATCATTAGCCTAACACGAACAGTATAAAATAACAGACGACATTTTTGTTAATTAACACACAATTTTCCAGTTTAAATTGGGGGCTGCTTGTTGGTAAATTTCCGGCCTCCTTTTCTGTTCCTACTGTAGTCTACCCCTGACCAAAAGTAACTAAAAGCTCTTGCCCTAGAAGCTAATCGTCTACTTCCTTGAGAGTGCTCTGAACTTGGATAGATGTTATGGCCATAACTGGCCATCAAACACAGTTGTCCAGTTACTTTTTTGTGCCAGTGAAAATGTAGAATCCCTCAACATTTCAATACACTTCAATGACGTGTGGCCAGTATTGCGACAGTATTACGACAAATTTTAGATAACCTTTTTATTAAAAATTATTATTATTATCACTATTTTTATAATGACAACCAATATATTAAGAATAATTTATATTATGTAATGAAATAGATGAACACAAAAAATATTTAGTGTGAAGTCCTTTATTCTTCCAAACCTTCTGGATCTGGCTGGACAGTAAAGACCTCCGCAGTACTCTGGTGTCACTTGTTTAATCCACACCTGCTTGAATACTTCCTGAAGATCGTGTACAGAAATTTGCCACAGAACCTCACAATTCACTTGAAAATTCATTAGTTTCCGTAGAAGTGAACACTCAGAAAAATTCTAAAAATTCTTACTTTCAGAAAGTAAAAGTCCTGCCACATATTTGTTCCATATATTAACTAAGCCAGCTGAATCTACAGTAATTAGCAGTAATTAACTCTTCAGCCAGATAGCCTACAAAAAAATTTGTCAAATTGTTTGTTGTGTGCAAAGGTCGAACTGTAACACATGGCATATATTGTCTTAATACTTTTGGCCACCACTGTGAGTTAAAAATACAAAAAATGTATTGTCGCTTCCCAAATACTTACGGATCTGACTGCATCTCAAAATTTGATTGAAAAATCATCAGTTTCAAGCTACTTAAATATATTTCTATATTTTATATAAACACTATTTACAGCAATATATATTTACATTCAAATAAATTAATGTTTTATTTTTTTTAAACTCATTAAAAAAAAAAGAGGAGGGAGAAAAGTGACCCTGCCCGGAGGAAGCCTGGGGCCCATGTCTGGTTACAGGCCTGGACAGAGGGGCCGTCAGCGAGCGCCTGGTGGCATACCCCGAAAGAGAAACGTGGACACCTGTCCTCCCCCATCTCGTGGACCCACCACCTGCGAAAGAAACTGATGGTGTTGGATGGCCTGTTATTTGGGTAGCAGTGAAGGTCGAGGGCCTCAACAGACCAGACCTGTGTGGTAGAAGCTGGCTCTGGGGAGGGAGCTTGGGAATATGCCCATGCAGTCTACATGAGCTTTGTGGATTTGGAGAAGGCATATGATCGGATCCCTCTGGATTTTCTGCGGGAGGTACTGTACTGTGGGAGTATCGCCCTCTGCCAGTGTTGTGCCCTGTCACCAATTCTGTTTGTGATTTTCATGATTTTCACCTTGTGATATCAAGGTGCAGCCGTGGAGGAGAGGGTATCCAGTTTGTGGGCTAAGAATTGCATTGCTGCTTTTTGCTGTAATGTGGTCCTGATGTCATCATCAGTCTGTGACCTGCAGCGCTTGCTGGAACGGTTTGCAGCTGAGTGTGAAACGGCAGGGATGAGGATTAGCACCTCGAACTCTGTGGCCATGGTTCTCAGCAGGAAACCGATGGATTGTCTACTCCAGGTAGGGAGCGAGTTGTTACCCCAGGTGAAGGAGTTTAAGTATCTCTAGGTCTTGTTTACAAGTGATTGAACATTGGAACGTGAGGGTGGCTGGAGAATCGGAGCAGCTGGGGCGGTATTACCGCACTGTTATGAGGAAAAGCGAGTTTAGTCAAAAGGCAAAGCCCTCAATCTACCGGTTGATCTTCATTCCAACCCTCACCAACAATATGGTCATAAGCATTGGGTCATGACCAAAAGGACAAGCCGAAATGGGTTTTCTCAGAAGGGTAGCTGACTTTTCTCTTAGCGATAAGATGAGAAGCTCAGTCATCCGTGAGGAGTAGAGCCACTACTCCTTTGCGTGGAAAGCAGTCGGTTGAGGTGGTTCGGGCATCTAATAATGATGTCACCAGGACTCCTCCCTAGGGTGGTGTTCTTGGCACATCCAGCTGGAAGGAGACCATGGGGTAGACCGAGGACTAGATAGAGAGATTCACCAGGCAGCTGAAGTGGCAGGGGAAAGGGAAGTTTGCGACCAGACTTTGGATAAGCAGTTGAAGATGGATGGATGGATGGATGGGTGAATTAATAATTCATGTTATTTTAATTTTTAAAAATGTGCCCGGTTGCTCTGGGCTGTGTTCACGCACGAGCACCTAAAACTCTCTACACTCCTGTGTCGTGGTCATGGAAATAAAAATTTCACAGTGCTGTAATGTATCCAAGAAAAATAAATGCTTGTTCTTCTTCATTGTCATTTTCTTCAAAACCTGAACTTTAAGGTGTCGTTATTAGATAGACCACATCCCTGCACTATTGTAAACAATGTAGTTTATTTTAGTTTTTTTATTTTTTAAAATACATTTTTATCTTCTTTCATATAGTGACTTTTTTATTTTAATTAATCATTCTAATCATATAATTCTTCTACACATCGTTTGTTTGTATCTTGTTATATAATCTGTGAACTGGACGCTATAACTTTTTCAACCATTTGAGATGAATAAAGTTCTTGATTCATCTATCTATCCATCTATTTATCTATCAAAATCATGGAAATTTCTAAATGACCCCAAACTTTTGTCTGGTTGTAGATGTTTGTAAGGCACAATTAGAATCTGGAACAATGAGATGTGTAAACGATCTGTGAGCAGGTGGATAAGGGGATGGGAAGACGGAGGTAGAAGAGGCAAGGGTGAGTTTTCTCCATTTTGCAGTCTCCATTAGGGAATATTGCTTATGCTCATGTCTGTGTTTACAGCTGTACAGCTCATGGCAGTCCTCAAGAAACCATGTTTTACATGCACACGCATCACTGACAGCCTGCTGCAACCCCCTCTACATTAACAATGTGGTTAGACTCCACTAACAAACACAGATTATAGACACATTTAACAAAAATAAGTAAAAAACAGTGGCCCCTCTCAGTACGCTATATATTTACAGAAGCATTACCAAATGCAATACTTGCTAAATATTGTCGCAAGCTCATACAGTTATAACTAGTGATGCAATGCCTGTATGGTTGTTCAATCACTTTCCCCTACTGTTGGGGATTATTTGTGGTAATGCCAACTCCCCATTGTTATTAACATTTAATGCTTAAATTATTTCAACCCTGAGAAGCAAATCTCAAGAACATTTAATCGTTTCTGCTCAGTGACCTAAAATAACACAATCAATAATTAATATTAAGCCTGGCATTACTCCAAGTTCACTTCTAAAATCACGAATGCACTAATCACATTCTTGGCCATCACCCTGAGTTCGTACATTTCGGATTGGGCTTGAAAGCTGTGTGACACGAGACTACAACAAAAAGAAGATGGAGATGATGGTTTCAGAAAAAAAAAAAGAAAAAAGAAAGAGGAGCTGAGGCAAAGAGGACAGCGGGAGGTGCACTTACCCACAGCAGAGCTCAAAGCCAATGAGAAGAGCACTAGCAGAAACAATAGGATCCTCATCCTTCCAGTGAGACCTCGCCCAGGTGAGAGACGGCTCCTGTACAACAACATCGACATAGAAAAAGTTATAACATTAGTAATCCATATATGTATCTATGTACACATATTTTTTGTGCAGTTACCCAGCTGTGATAATGGCACGTTTAACATGGATGACTGAGAACATCACCAGATTACCTATCAGTTTCATTATAAAAAGCTTCTAGATGAAAGTTTGGATAAAACCAAAGTTGTGTGCTTGAGCTACTTTCAAGGGGAGCTGTTTTTACAAGAATACATTAAATGTACGACACTGAAAACTGGAGACTAACTAGATATCGACAAGTAATTATAGCTACATTTGTGTAACAGCATACCTAAACAATGACAAACTGCACTCATTGAAAACAGAAGAGACATTTTGCCCAAGCATGTGCAACCTATTGCAAATTGCACTAGTCAATTTGAAAAGGACATGATCACCACCATAGGAACAGACATGGAGACAAGGAATTTATCATTCCAGAGTTTAAAGGATATCAAGGGGTAATGGCATATCCTTTGCTAAATAAGATCACATGTCAAACTTGTATCTGCTCTGGAGGTTGTTTTTTCTCCACAATTCTACAGTAATGTGTATCTGACAGCAGGAGCTCCGAGAATACTGTATAATGTATAATTGGTCAATTATTTATCCAGTGATACACTGCTCTCATATCTGTTGGCTGAGTTTTTGAAGCAAACGTTGTAGCTTGGTTGTAATGGGATATTCTCTAAAGATAACGATATGAAATTAGAATAGAGACGCCAGTTGGTTGTACTGACAATATCAATACCAAGTACTGTAGATCCCATGCACAGAACCAAATTCAAAACCAAATGCTTTCTGTCAGGCGGCGCGTTGGTGTAGTCGTTAGCACTGTCGCCTTGCACCTCCAGGGTCTGGGTTCGATTCCCCGGCCAGGCTCGATTCCCGTCTCTGTGTGTATGGAGTTTGCATGTTCTCCCCGTGCTTGGTGGGTTTCCTCCGGGTACTCCGGTTTCCTTCCACAGTCCAAAGACATGCAGGTTAGGCTAATTGGCGTTCCCAAATTGCCCGTAGTGTGTGATTGGGTGTGTGAGTGTGCAGTCTCATGTGTGTGTGCCCTGCGATGGATTGGCACCCTGTCCAGGGTGTACCCCGCCTAGTGCCCGAAGTCTCCTGGGATAGGCTCCTGGCCCCCGCGACCCTGAACACAGGATTAAGCGGTATGAATGAATGCTTTCTGTCAATCTTTTTCTCAAAACAAACCAAAAAATGCTTAGTATTTTAAGAAAAACTTCCAAAGTTACCTCGTTTTATTTCTATTATGTCTTTTTCACTGTGTTTTGAAATACAGGTTCCCTGCCACTGTTGTCATGTGTTTGGAAATCAGCACAAGTAAAGAAAATGAATAACCCAAAAGACTTATTACAAATGTCTTTGTGGCTGTTATTCCCAAACCAGTAACTAGAAAGTGTGTATTTCCCTCTTGTGTTATCTTCCACACCCAGCTGTCAGTGAAAATGTGAATCATGTCGTGTTAATATTAGGATAAAGGTTCTGAAACTGCTGAAAGTCTGAAGGCACTTACATTTTGCCGTTTAATTGAAACAGTCGAATCGGCGTTGTTTTTTATTACCTGTAGAAATGGGTACTCAGGTTGCATTTGAAGACAGCAGTGGGCACGAGAGCACAAAAGAGTCCTGATGGTTGGATTAATCATAGCAGCCATTTCGCCCACTTTTACCGCAAATATGTCTTTAAAATAGTGATGCTAAAAGCAATGAAACAAAAAAAAAAAGTTGTTTCTTCTGTATTAAGTGACCTGTTTTGAACTGAATTAAAATGTGTTCTGTGAGTTTGAGTTCTCCCATAGCCATTTATTTTTGTTGGCTCCTATAAGGATACATGACCTTTAATGCCGTCTGCTCAGTGGCTATTCGTACAACACCTTGGGGTTATGCTACAGTAATTTCAAGATAAGAAACACTTTTGTTACTGCAATTAAAATTGTGAACAGCAAAAGTTTGATGGTATTTATAACTTTCTATTTTACTTTTTTATGACTCCATGCCCGATTTACTTTTTAGTTTTTAAGGACTCTGATAATGCCCTATGTTTCCAGCATCCCTTTTACTATATTTATGTAACTTGTTATTACATTATGTAACAGCATACATTATTGTACAATGATTTTACATATGACTTCATATCCCAGTCCTATTTTGCGTCATTTCTTTCAAATACTATTAGAAATAAATATACTTGCCTGTACATCCTACACTCCTCAAATCAAGATATAGAAAGCACTAGGGAAAAGATGCACAATGCCAGGCTGGACATACCAGCAGCAGACTTCCTCTAGTGCAAGTAATGGCTGGTGTTGGCACCAGATGGCATCGAGTACTCCCTAGATGTATTGTTTTACAGGACCAGTGCTACAGGGGATGGTCGGCCTACCCAAAGGCAGGTAAGTGGAAGTGGATCTATTTGATGCTTTAACTACTTACTGGGCTGGTGTGTCTGTGGGGGCAGCTCCTTGTATCTCAGGGTCAATTCAGTCTAAAAAATGTAGTGGAGTGTATCTGAAGCATTGAATGCTATGTGTATCACTCATGAATTTTTTTTTGTACCACTCTAATGAAAAAAAAAAACAATAGCATGGCTCAGCTCCAAGCCAAGCTCACTGTTCATGGTAACTGGTGATCTCCAAAGCTGACCTCCAATATGAAAAACGTCCAGTTTTGTCTAAAACTAGTAGACTAGTCCTGTTTCAGGTATTTATTGTAAATAAAAGTTCATTAATTCCTCATCTACAGTATACCACCATTCTGTGTAGGATTGTAGGGGGACTGGAGCCTATCCTAGAGAACTACTGCAGGGTTCACATTAATGGGGTGCCAACCCCTTGCATGGCACAAGCGCATATACTGTAAACTCATATACCCAATTACACAATACAGGCAATTTGAAAACAATAGTCAGCCTACTGTGCATGTTTTTGGACTATGGGATGAAGCTGGAGTACCCTGAGTACGGAGAGAACATGCAGACTCCACACATAAGACCAGTGGTGAGATGTAAACCCCAGGTGCAATGCAGCAGTACTAATCACTAAGCCACTTTTAAACCTAAAATAAACCTTCCTTTATTGCCTTGCTTACATCCTTGATTCAATTCCCTGACAATACTCACTTCTCCAGGTTTTATAAACCCACATAACTATCTGTTTTTGCTTATTACAATGTAGATATTAGTTTATGAGTATTTATATATCGCTCCTCTGTGTTCTGTAAGGGGAGGGGCTCTGTATTTGTGCATCGTTATGGGTTATCACTAGGGCTGACAAAGGTTTGAAAAGTTCCTTTTGCTATTTTCATCCATTAATTGGATTATACAATAAACCAAATCAGCAAACCTGTGTCTTCATTACAGCATACAGTATGCATGTAGGTTAAATCTATGGCATCATGCCATTATGTTAAAGCAGGAGCACAAAACATCCTTGAAATTTTAAGACTGGATTAAAATGAACAGTGTAGATTTAGACTGTTACTATTCGGACATAATCCTAATAGACTGTTTAACCTGTTGCCGTAGATTCCGCCTATTACCCAGTAGATAATGGGCCATGTAAACATTTGCATTTCTTTTCCCCTGCAGATTATTTTTACATTATCTCCATAGGGAAAAGAGGCACCATTAGGCCAGACTAACTTGATACACAGACAAATTAACAGACAACATCCCACATAATTAATTTAAATGGGCCAGACAGTGGATGTCAAATCTTCTTTTACACAACAACAAGCAGAATTCAGTACGAAAGAGGTGCTTTGGAGCTGTTATTAAGCATTAAAGAACCCGAGGTCACCGAGTAGAAAGGAGCAAAGCAGCAGATTAAACAATGCAGATGACAGCGCAACCATTTTGAGCTGACTTCATGGAAAACAGAAACTAGTGAACTAGTCAAGGTTAAACGTATTGGATTTCACTGAGCCTTTTCCTTCAGTATTGTGATTCATGGGTTTCCATTGGGTCAAATGGAGCTGAGATTGTAAAATACAAGTCTTACAGAGCAGTGGTACTGTAGCTCACCATGCTGTTATTTTGTAATTAAGTAAATGGGGTGGCAAAAAGGTAAATTAAAGTATACTGTATCAGCAGTGAAGTTGTGTTTTTTTTTTTTTTGTCACTTCAGCTTTTATTTACAGTGCAATGGTCTTGAGGACATATAAAAATATTCTATAAAATTATGATGCTTTAATAAATTGAAGCACCCATACACATAAACATTTGGCCTGGCTGCTTTGCCTTTAAAACCGCACCAGATTGTTTTACAGGAAAATTATCTGATTATTTCAAGCATCTTGGAGAGCGTGACAGTGTTCTTTAACACACTACTCTCACTTTGGATAAAATATCAGCTGGTGTCCAGGATCATTTCTCTAACAACATATTTATTATTGACACACTAATGCAGAAGATGTCAAATATACATCTAAGACAAAATTTCTATTAAAGTTTGGATTATAAGTATTTAGTGCAAGAACGTCCATTAAGCTTGTATATGTATGAATTTTATTTTTAAACATTATATATATATATCTGTTTAGCTTCTCACTAGCTGTGTGCCACCTGCTCTGATTGTCTTGACTTGAATTATCCACATAATGGTTTCTCCCTCTTGTTGCGCCTATGGTGCGTAAGATGGTCTGTGTCTGACCTGCGGAACTGGCCCCCATGTCTTCAAACGTGCAAGAAATTATTAAATGCAAAAGATGTGAGACATGCAGGACTATGTCAACCTGTAAACTGATTTGTCTAATAGTCTGCAAATGGGTGGCACGGTCACTTAGTGGTTAGCCTTGCACCTCCAGGGTCTGTGTTCGATTCCCGGCCAGGTTTGATTCCTCCCTCTGTGTACATGGAGTTTATATGTTCTCCCCATGTTTGGTGTGTTTCCTCCCACAGTTCAAAAGTTGGCTTTCCACAAATTTGCCAATAGTCTACGTCTGTGCCCTGCGATGAATTGGCACGCCATCCAGGGTGTACCACACCTCGTGCCCTAAGTCTCCTGGGATAGGGTCCAAGCCCCCCGTGATGCTGTATACAGAATAAAGCGGTATAGATGATGAGTGAGTGACCCTGCAAATGCTGTTGGTCTGTCATAGCAAAACTATGACTCTAATCTAAAGCCTTACAGAGGGGAATGTAAAATCATAGATTTTATCATTTTTACATTTCCTCTATAATCTGAGTGAAATATGCAGTAAGCTACTCCTTTGTTTCCTTTACAAATTCCCTGTGTGCACAATGTGCACAATGACACTGGAGCTATGGACATTTGCACCCAGGAAGTCAGAGATAAGCATGATCAGTGACTTCACTGAGAACAGTGTCTGTCCTCAGTAAAATCACAGTATCCGAGTATGCCTGGAAGACAATGATGCTCTGTTTTACGGATTGCATCTTCTCACCAGATGTAAACAAAGCCTCATCTGTCCTAATTACTTCACATAAAAGATAAAGAACCCTCCAGCCACTTCAAACTCTCCTCATTATTTACCTCTGGACTCAGATCTCAGCTGGAGCTACATCACAAAGCTAACCTCGCCTCTTTTCCCTGCAGACGCTTTGTGACCTCTGAAAATGCTGTCCTCTTCTCTGGACCCACCCTGCTTATTAATTAATATGGTCAATGGGGTGTACTGGTACTGGTTGTGAAGTCACAGTCGGGTCATTTTCAGGACATTAAAGTGTTATTAATTTGCCTTGTAAACATGTACACATTTGTAACCAGGGGCGAACTGGCCATTTTCCTGAATGCATATAGTAACTTAGTTCACTATGTGTTTTAAGAAAGAAAGTTACTTTTAGTGCTTTTATATACATTCCATAAAAGCACTAAAAGTAACTTTCTTTCTTAAAACACATAGTGAACTAAGTTATACAAGAACAGTACCAGCACTAACTATGCAAAGAATTGTTCTTTTAAACACTGAATATTTAAGGTAAATATTTAACCCAGAGGTGGGTAGTAACAAGTTACATTTACACCGTTACCTTTACTTGAGCAACTCTTTGGATTTTTACTGCACCATACTTTTTACTTTTACTTGAGTAGATTTGTGAAGAAGAACCGCTACTCTTACTCCGCTACAATCGGCTACACTCGACTCGTTACTTTTCTAACCAATTATTGCAAACATGCAGGCGGTAGATCTACCACATGACTGTTTCACCAATCAGATGTAGCAACAATAATCACATGACTCCGTTTGAAAAATCAAGTCAGGCAGCACAGGGGGGGGGGGACCTTCAGCCGGTGTTCTATAAATTCATCCTACCTGTGAATCCGCTCACTTGCGCATGCAAAAGTTCCCGCATCTTTCTCTAATTTTATGGAACGCTCATAAATCCATGCTGCTACTAGTGGGATCTTGTAGTTAGTGTGCAATCATGCGGTGAGTATAGAATGCTTTTTGCATGTTTGTGTGATTATATGTTAACTTTAATTGTACATATAATGTTACTTTAACAGTCTATGAGTATATTTAAGTACAGAATTAATCACAAACACACATTTTTATGCATGCTTGCTTGAAAAAGAACAGCTGTGAACCGCAGAGTGAAGGCAAAGGGGCCAACAAGTGCTAAACACCTCTGGGAACTCCTTCAAGACTGTTGGAAATCATTTCAGGTGACTACCTCTTGAAGCTCATCGAGAGAATGCCAAGAGTGTGTAAAGCAGTAATCAGAGAAAAGGGTGGCTGTTTTGAAGAAACTAGAATATAAAACGTGTTTTCAGTTATTTCACCTTTTTTTGGCTAAGTGCATAACTCCACATGTGTTCATTCATAGTTTTGATGCCTTCAGTGAGAATCTACCAACGTAAATGGTCATGAAAATAAAGGAAACACATTGAATGAGTGAAGGTGTGTCCAAACTTTTGGCCTGTACTATACTGTATATATATACAATACCAAAAAAAAAGTTTGGGTTCACTTTCTAACTCCATGATCGTTCCTGATTTTTATTTCTTTCTACATTGTAAAGGAATGCTGAAGGTGTCCAAAAAATGCATTAATTTCCTTTGAACAGTTAATGGTGAGATGTGTCTGCTACTTCTGCTCTGTAAAGACTTCATAATCTGAGGTGCTGTTAATTGGTCATTCTTCAGGCTGATAACTCTAAATGAACTTCTCGTCTGCAGCAGAGGTAGGTTTTGGTCTCGTCCTCCTGGGATGGCCTTCATGAGAGCCAGTTTCATTATGGTGCCTGACGGATTTTGCAAATGCACTTGACACAATACTGTTCTTGCAAGAACTATTACAGAAAGGCTGACCTTTGTGTCTTAAAATAACAACTAACTGTTACTCAGTAATTGAGTAGTCTTTTCACCGAATACTTTTGTACTTTTACTTGAGTAATACTTTAGTTGACTACTTTTTACTTCTACTTGAGGAATATTATTTTGAAGTACAACTACTCTTACTTGAGTAAAGTTTTTGGTTACTCTACCCAGCTCTGCTTTCACGATACGAAATACCACAATGAACCACCATTTTTTTTTACTCCAAATGTCTTCCCCATTTACAGAGTAATGTCATATCAGCATGGCTTGATTCTGGCCATATTACTAAAACACTGACTATATTGTTTGCTGTATAAAAGAAAATCTACATCACTCATCTGATTTAACTGCCAAAGACATCCTTGAGTTAACTGCCTAAGAAAACATAAACACTGTAGAAGGCATTTGTCAGTTAAGAAGGCTATGTTGTTGCTTTGTCTTGGTCCACTGATGGATGGTTTATTTATTATTATACTAGAAATACATTTTAATATGCATATGCCACAACATTAATATGTTAACACTGCAATTATACACCAATAAACTGGTGGCAGGGTCATATGCACCCAAGAATCACCCATGCCCACTGGGACCAAAGGCCATCCTGCCTGGTCTGAGCTCATAAAAGAGCTAATGCAGCACAAATTGCTGAAAAAAGTCAGTGCTGACCAAGATACAATAGAAAGACAAAATGATATCCAGTTCACCACAGTCGAGCGAGCCAGGTCCCAGCCAGCAAAGAGCCTGAGGCTACCAACCTGGCTTTCCAAACTCCCCAGATCTCAATCCCATCAAGCACCCATCAGATGCCCCACCCTGCGAATCACAGCACCAAAAGCATCCGCTGCCAACATGCTGTTACCAGACCCCACAGCACACTTCCAGAGGTCTTGTGGACTAATGTCATGAGGGACCAGATCTCCTGGTGGCACAAGGGAAGCCAACACAATTCTGGGCATACATGCAATACCATGCGTGGTAATGTTCTGGCTAATTTGTTTGTGTATACAAATATGTGAACATGGAACATGTACAGTTGATTAGGAGCATTCTGAATATCATACCACACCAATCCAAACTTCCTGTATCGAATTGTACAGCATGAATATGTGTAACACTACACCCCTAGTAGTTAAACATATTTATTAGTGACCATTTATAATTCGACACTGAGTGAATGATGAAAACAACCATTCTGGTGAATCAGGGTTAAATAACAAAGCACTCTTAGGTTGAACCTTAGATTAACATCTGTGGCTGAATAATTTAGTGCTGTAAGTGACTCAGCAGTACTGTCTGAGGTTATAGTTTAAGGATGGAGACAGGGTCATTTCTTAGTACTGTAGCTGGATAAATGTGCTCCCAGTAACCCATAATCTAATTCAGTTCCACATCACTGCAGTTCTTTTAAGCTCCAACTTATTCCCACTCCAACCATTATACAGTACAAACCAAGAAGATAATAAAGTTATGTCCTTGAGTAGAAAGAGTCTGTGTGCCGACTAGGGTAAGTGGGCGTGTCTTTGAGTGGAAAAGATGAGTGTGTCTTTGAGCTTAGATTAAAATGTCTGAATAAGCATGACTGCACTCACATTTTTTTCTAACTTACTGTATCATGTCAGGTTAGATTATGTTAGCATTAACAGTAAAGATGACAACATTTAAAAAATAATTTGCAGTATGTATAAATGTTATCTATCCTGTTTTATAGACTTGTTAGTTATAGCAGTGACAGTTACTAACTAGTTAGCCTGTTACTCGTTACTAGCTAGAAGAACTAACTAACCACGACCAGTTTCGCCGGAGAAAGTTTGTGTAAGAGGGATGAAAGGTTTAAATTCTTGTACTACAGTTTGCACCCAAAAAGTGAGCAGAATAAATTATCGAGGTGGTGGACCTTCCTATATATCTTGTACGTTTCTCTTTATATTTCCGCTTTAGAACGTTAGCTTTAACTTCCGGGCTCCAGGGTTGAATCCCAAACAGAATTAAAAAGAAAGCTAGTGCACTAGGGTGTACAATCCCTTCTTCCACACAGTAAGTAGTGCCCTTGATTAGGGGTTATAAAGGGATTTAGGATTCAGCCTTGTGTTTAAAAGCTAGTTAGCTTCGTAGCTTTAAATAAAATAACAGTGTTCAGAGATGTTTCAGAATGACTTAGAATTATTAAGGAGACAAAGTGTTGTTTAAGATGAGACAAGAATTTAGAAATTTAAAATTTAGAGACAAGATAAATCTAGCACTAAGTTAGGCAAGAGTAAGCACAGAGAATTAATTTGCTAGTTTCATTTAATTTTTATCCAATAACGTACAGTATTATAACTCCATTTATCCCTTGTTGCTCATTGACTTGTGCAATCATCTTTACTAGAAGCAGCAAACCCCTTCATCTGAGAACCCCTTCACTGCACTCCTGATGAAAGCACAGCCAATTTTGCTCTCTCAACTCCTGACCCAGATAAACAAATTAATAATTAATTCATTTTGGCAAATTCTTTTTCTCTGGCACGCAAGGTTGTCTACAATAAACCATTATTTTCCTTACACTATTTCTTACATACTATAGTTTTCTTTGAGATGCTTTGACCTGCCGCTACAACTGGCTTTGCATCGTTTGGGAGTGATGATGCATCAATATTTATGCAAGGAAATTAAGCAGAGGGATAATGATACAACACACAAGTGATTGGCAATGGCTTTCTGTAGAAGAGACATTAGATATATGAGTTGTATGTGGGAAGCCGTTGTCTACCCTTTATACAGTCAGGGGCACCGGTAGGATTATACATGTATTTCAAAGAACTGCCTTTATACCTTCAATATCTAAATATAAAGTGCAATGCACACACATACAACTACTAAGCGAAAGAGATTGATTTAGGCTTTTTGCATGTTACCAATACAGCACCACCATAAAACACTGATTACCCTACCGCATGCATTTCAAAGGCAAGACTCGGTGCTACTCTGCTTTCGGCAGCTCTGAACAAGATAAGCAGGCAAATAAGCAGCTTAGAAATGAGTTTTTGAAAAAGCTAGAAATGTGCATTGACTGTCTGATGGAAGTGACATAAAACTATTAAAATAAAAAATGTATGCACAGTGCATGCAGGATACAGCTGCCGGAGTCCCTGTGTTCAGCAGTCTTGGGTGTTAGAGTACTCGGATTACTTTTTTGATGTAACGAGTAAAACTCAACCAGCATCATTCATACTAAACTGTACTTTAAACTGTAAATTATACTGAATTCACACTGATCTAACTGATCAATATTTTGATATTTGTGCTTTATAACACAGTTGTGACTCAGAATATTCCCAAACAGCAATATCTTCATATACATGATGCAAAAGGTAAACAAATATACAAATAAGAAAGAGTTACAAAAAATATATAACTGGCAGCTTTATAGAAATGTGAAATTGCAGCTGGTGTACCTTAGCGAAACCAAACTGTATGATGTGGTCACACTAAAGGGCCTCTATTTAATCACAGTGACCACCTCCAACACCCAAACACACACACACCACTCCAGGTTTTGGCAAAAGACATGACTGACAAGCCAATTTTTCTTCCTGTTATATTTCTGCATGCACTGACCCAACCAATCCTTTCTACCCACCTTATACTGACAGGAGAAACATTGAGAATAGCTGAGAGAAATGCAATCAAGCCTTGCCTCTAAATATTCACCATATGGAAAAGTGTGTACATATTTGCATAGCATATCTGCAATATTAACATTACAGCATGCAAATGAATAATAACGGTATAAGAACAGAAAACAAGAGAATTTACTGAATTACGGAATTTCATGAGGCAAGGCAGATGCATGCCCTCATTCTCATACTATTACAGTAGGTTATAGTTACATTAGGTTTTTCATAAACGTTTACAGTACAGGTCATTGACAATTTTAGGGAAAATCATGAATTACCCTAATTACCCTACTTGAATTAATTATTTTCAATGCAAAACGAATTTTTTCCCGGTTCTGTCTCCTCCTCCTTTCTTTCCCCCATTCATTTTCAGTTCTGGTTGAACACCTTAGCAGATGCCTTGGCTGCTGGTTATGATGTCAGGCCAGATTCAGCACAGCATTAGCATTCTGCTTTATGCGTTCCAATGCTGCTTCACTGAACTTTAATTTACTTGCATGTTACTATTGCTGCCACTTTAACTTCTTTTTGCCACCACTACTAGGCTCTCGCTCAATGCCTTCACAGTCCTCTGACTCCTCAAACAGCTCCGGGATATATACTCTCCTGGGAAATGTGGCCTCTAGATTTTATCATGCTGTCTAACTCAAATACACATTCTCTACACTTATCTAATTGCTCTGGGCCCGGTTTCTCGAAAGCTTCTTATCGCTAAGTAGTTCTTAAGTTGTACCTTAACCTCTCTCTTAACGTTATGGCGCATTTCCCGAAATGTTCTTACGCTAAGTATCTCTTAGCTAAGTCACACGTTCGTAAGGTTGGTCTGGACCAACCTTATCTCATACTTAGCGTAGTTTCAGCTCTAGACGCTAGTCGCCGCCACTGAGCAGCAGTCTTTATAAATCAGCGGTGTATGTAAACACATTATGGCACGTTATCAAAGTCGTATTAATGATGGAATATACTGTAGACCTGTTTAAGAATGAAATTTTATTTGATATCAGAACTAATACAGTAGAGTGACTTTTAATTAGCCTATTTCATAATGTGACTAATGCCTTAAAATTGGCAATCACTTTTAATATGGAACAGGTGGCAAACAATTTGGGAGCGATACAGCGTGGGGTTGTGTTAAACTGAAGACGACGTCGTCCGTGGAGCCATGTGAATTTTTCCTTTAGACAAAACTTCAGCCCTTTTCATATTTTCCCCGTGGTCGTTATTTAAAAAAAAAAAGAAAAAAGTTGTGCCTTCCAGGATATGTTTCATTGATCATTAGCCATTATCCATAACTTTATGGACTTTTCTTTATGGACACCTTTTATGTTTATGAAATTTTATTTAGTTAAATGAGAAAATAACCATGGGAGTTTCAAACCCCGCATCCATTCATTTTTCTGGGAGATTGTAATGCGTCATACCCCTATTCTCTTATGCGGTTTGACTCGCTGTGAGATGCGGTGTTATACAATCGAAAAATGCTACCCATCGAAGTTTTGCTAACTACCGGATCTGCACATGCGCAGTCCCACAAGTTTGCACACTGTTTCCATGCCCATAAATCCATACTACCTTGGTGCTGAGACTTCGGTTGGCGGTGGGTTTAAACTGCTTTCCTTTGCTTACTTTGACCGAAACATTTGAGTTTCTGCATAAATTGTCGTGAATGAGCCTTAAGGTTGAGGAAAATAAAAACTTGTAACTTGAAACTGGTTCAGTGTCTCAAATTTAAACACCTACGTTTACATCTTTTGTATACTTGAACATCTTGTGGTTATCATATGTGTGCAGCACTATTCCGTGCACAGAGTAGTTCATACATAAATGCTTACGCACGTGATGACATGCGTTTTTGATAAAATTTATGATAATGCTAATAAATACAATCAACTCTTCTAATAACATTTAACGTCCACAGTGTAGTTGTGGTGATGCGGTAGCATAAATCGATAGGCTCTGCTATCGATTTGTGCTACTGTAGCATTTTTCGACACGGCAGCAAAAATCGTCAGAACACCGGCGCCAATGGTCCAAAAAGATCTGCAAGGTCCGCGAGCTTCCACATGTTAAACATGTTAAATTTTTTTGCGTGGTAAAATGGAAACGTAACCATGACACCAAAACTCGCGCTGAATCATGATGATCCGCACTTACGGCCCACCGCGAGATAGGGGTATTAAACCTCCTCTCTGTCATCTCATCGTATTCATTCCATAGTGCGCTATAGAACCCCAACAACTGACATACTTCACATTGTTTCTGAAGCTGGTGAAGAGTGTTATCAGCTGTTTGTCGTTTCACTGTCACTACAGGTTACATGAAAATATTAGCGACAGTTTGGTGATTTCATTTATACATTTGTCTATTATGGCATGTTATTGATAAGTTAACCCATGTCGAAATAAACGCTATTAAAAGAATTTAGTGCAATGTTTAATCTGCATAGAAAGTGCCGTCTTTCTTAACGCTGTCACGCAAAAGGAGTCAAAAATCGATTCCTGAGCAACCGATGTCAGCTAATTCAGGACCTTCACTGTAGACAGCGCCTTGTAACGTTGGACGTAAGAGGCAGCGACTTAAGAAGACTCCTAAGAGACAGTTCAAGAAATACACTTAGAAATGTTATCACTTAACGTAAGATATACAGTGGTGTGAAAAACTATTTGCCCCCTTCCTGATTTCTTATTCTTTTGCATGTTTGTCACACAAAATGTTTCTGCTCATCAAACACATTTAACTATTAGTCAAAGATAACACAACTAAACACAAAATGCAGTTTTTAAATGAGGGGTTTTATTATTTAGGGAGAAAAAAAATCCAAACCTACATGGCCCTGTGTGAAAAAGTAATTGCCCCCTGAACCTAATAACTGGTTGGGCCACCCTTAGCAGCAATAACTGCAATCAAGCGTTTGCGATAACTTGCAACAAGTCTTATACAGCGCTCTGGAGGAATTTTGGCCCACTCATCTTTGCAGAATTGTTGTAATTCAGCTTTATTTGAGGGTTTTCTAGCATGAACCGCCTTTTTAAGGTCATGCCACAACATCTCAATAGGATTCATGTCAGGACTTTGACTAGGCCACTCCAAAGTCTTCATTTTGTTTTTCTTCAGCCATTCAGAGGTGGATTTGCTGGTGTGTATTGGGTCATTGTCCTGCTGCAGCACCCAAGATCGCTTCAGCTTGAGTTGACGAACAGATGGCCGGACATTCTCCTTCAGGATTTTTTGGTAGACAGTAGAATTCATGGTTCCATCTATCACAGCAAGCCTTCCAGGTCCTGAAGCAGCAAAACAACCCCAGACCATCACACTACCACCACAATATTTTACTGTTGGTATGATGTTCTTTTTCTGAAATGCTGTGTTACTTTTACACCAGATGTAACGGGACACGCACCTTCCAAAAAGTTAAACTTTTGTCTCGTCAGTCCCCAAGGTATTTTCCCAAAAGTCTTGGCAATCATTGAGATGTTTTTTTAGCAAAATTGAGACGAGCCTTAATGTTCTTTTTGCTTAAAAGTGGTTTGCGCCTTGGAAATCTGCCATGCAGGCCGTTTTTGCCCAGTCTCTTTCTTATGGTGGAGTCGTGAACACTGACCTTAATTGAGGCAAGTGAGGCCTGCAGTTCTTTAGATGTTGTCCTGGGGTCTTTTGTGGCCTCTCGGATGAGTTGTTTCTGCGCTCTTGGGGTAATTTTGGTCGGCCGGCCACTCCTGGGAAGGTTCACCACTGTTCCATGTTTTTGCCATTTGTGGATAATGGCGCTCACTGTGGTTCGCTGGAGTCCCAAAGCTTTAGAAATGGCTTTATAACCTTTACCAGACTGATAGATCTCAATTACTTTTGTTCTCATTTGTTCCTGAATTTCTTTGGATCTTGGCATGATGTCTAGCTTTTGAGGTGCTTTTGGTCTACTTCTCTGTGTCAGGTAGCTCCTATTTAAGTGATTTCTTGATTGAAACAGGTGTGGCAGTAATCAGGCCTGGGGGTGACTACAGAAATTGAACTCAGGTGTGATAAACCACAGTTAAGTTATTTTTTAACAAGGGGGGCAATCACTTTTTCACACAGGGCCATGTAGATTTGGAGTTTTTATTCTCCCTTAATAACGTAAACCTTCATTTAAAAACTGCATTTTGTGTTCAATTATGTTATCTTTGACTAATCGTTAATGGTTTTTGATGAGCAGAAACATTTAAGTGTGACAAACATGCAAAAGAATAAGACATCAGGAAGGGGGCAAATAGTTTTTCACACCACTGTATCTTAAGAGTCTTCTTAGCGCGCGAATAGTGTGCGTTATCGAGAAACCGGCCCCTGGTAAATTAGATGACGTAAATTAGCAGTAAATGAATAGTAAAGTAAATAAGGATTTGCTGCAGTGTAATCTAACAAACCTTCATATAATTTAGGCATCCATGACCCTAATAACACTATTTTAGATTTCCTTGTCATATTATACAGCTATAGTTCTACACCATCGAACCCCTAATTAACAGAAATGCTTTGTTGGTGTTAATGCTTAGTTAGCACTGCCCCCTTGCACCTCCAGGGTCTGGGTTCGATTCCCGCCTTGGGGACTGTGTGCATGGAGTTGCATGTCCTCTCTGTTCCTTCCTCCTTTCTCCCACAGTCCAAAGAGATGCAGATTAGGCTAACTGGTGTTCCCAAATTGCCTGTAGTGTGTGAATGTGTGTTGGAATGTTTACCGGAAATCCTACCATGGTTGGAAAAATGGTCACCATTGGCCTCCGCGGTCACTAGTCGGACTACAGAGGTTAATAGATGGATGGGATGGATGGATCTTTCTTATGATGGCCACTAATTTTAAAATGTAATATTCAATGTCCATTCCAAATTCCAAACAAATGGGTCATTATTTTGTACTGAAGAACCCATTGATACTATAGCTGGTGACTAATTACTATAGTGTAAGAAAGGCATTCTCATGATCTGATTATTATCAGGGCCATTCCAGTGTTATGGATGTGGCATTTAGGGACACAAAAAGCCTCAGAGCATGGGCAAGCTTAGTATCAGTGAATCAATCTGTATATTTTTTTCATGTAATCCCTTTGGCTAAAAACAAACAAATTCTCAAAAGTCATAGAATTATTTACCTGTTGAAAATATCCATCATTTTATGAGTGTTAAGGATGTGACATTAAAAAGGACAAATGTTTCATAGAAAGCATAGATTTTCTACAAACTCAGTGAATTTTAAAACCAACTGCAGAACAGCATTACACTTGTACTATGAAAGAGGTGTGAATGAAGACAAAAACTGTAGATTTGAAAATGTTTGGAATAAATGATTTCGGATAAACTGGCTGTATTGATGTAACATTTTCACATTATGGATGAGATGTGTACGAATCAGGCCTCTACAAACTATATAAAGAGCATGCTGATTTAAGATGAAGCTTTTGACATAGTACATAACATTTTTTAACTCCCTTTTGCTTTGTAGTTTTTAATATTTTTGTGCTCAGTATTAGATCTTACTGTTCAATCTGCATGTGAAAGTTCAGCCAATATGAGCAAATGTAGGATTTTAGGCGTACTGTATTAGTATGGTTTGGAAAGAACACTTCGATTTTTCCCCATGGTAAGGTTGACCTCTATATGGAATATGGAAAGATACTATCTCTTTGATTTACTGGTAGTTGAACTAAGTTGTCAAGACTGAATCTTTTGGCTATTATCTCATCTTCACAGCGATGGTAAAAAAAAAAAACGTACAAGGCCTGAATGCATAAAATTTTGCATTTATTTTAATTATATTTTTAAGTGTTATGGAATGTTAACTAATAATTCTGATTCTTTAATTAAAATGCATATATAATACATTTTGCATGATGTGTGCAAAGTTTAACACTTATGATTGTGTATATAGAGTAAACATTGAAGAAATTAGCAAACTTCTGTTCATACAGTACATTGTCCAAACATCATGCACAATACGGCATAATTTGTAAAATTGTGTTTCAAAAGAAAAAGTGAAAGATTATAATTAGGCACAGTGTTTGTACATTGTAAAGCAACTTTACTCATATTAATTAAAACATTATCAACCTCATCGTGATTTTTGTTCAAACCTGTGCAAATTTCTTATGTCGGTGCTAATATTTCCAAAAGAATCTCAGCACAAAGATCACTCTTAACTGAGAGCATGAGCATCACAAAATTGTAAGAGTTAAATTGTTTAAGAAAACTGAGCCCAGGATCTTATAAAGGCACCAACAGAAGGTTAATTTTCAATTGGCCAAGACATGATATTGGTCCTAAAAAGTGTCTCACCTACAGTAGGTGAAAAAAAAGATAGGATAAAAAATTTTCAGATAGGATCATATAACACCATTTTTCATAATACATAATGCTTCAAAAAACCCTTGCTTTTTTGGTTGTTGTTGTTTTTTAAATACTGTATACAAACACATTGATATTTTTATCAGATCAAAAGAAACCCATTTGCTAAACACAATTTCGTGCCTTTTTTATTCAAATCTTTCAATCTGTAATTCAGATTAAACTTGGCCAATTTAGATTAAACATGAAAAGACATAAACCTGAAAAAGTTTATTTTTCTAAAATGCTAATTGTTAAGATATTGCAATGTGAATGTATCATGGTTACAGACACTACAGAGTTTTTTGGGGGGGAAATGCTTAATTTTGCACAGAATTTTTTAATGCAAGAAAATGCTTCTAGAAGCTTACACCAATTTTAGAATCAATACTCAAATAAATATAATAAATGTGCATTTTAGATTATTATTGTTTGAAGCGAGACAGTATACAGTAACGCTAAAAAATTGCCATTTTTGTGGCACCTTTAAAATCATCTCTCCAAATGAATAAAGTTAGCAGCTTGAATTTTTTTATTGATCACTTCCATGTTGCATAAACGTCTCCTTTGGCGAACACATTATCTTTTGTATTACATGTATAACATATAATAAATAAATGAATAAAATACCGTGTTTTGGCTGAATATTATTCCTTGACAATTTAAACATATTTCAGGCTTCATTAGTGCTTCTTCCTTAATAAGGCAGGCTTTTTATTGGTACTTAATAAAATGATAAATTCCATTGGATGCATTTTTTTTTTTTAAACTGCCTGACAAAACATGTCGGTAATACTCAGGTTAGAAAAGATGATATTTTTATTTCATTTTTTACCATGAACAAGGACCATGCAACATTATCCAGTGCACCTGTGTTTGTAGATACTTTGTCAGATGTCCTGAACACCTGAAGCGAAGCGTCACAGTCTCATCACCCGCTGCGGACAAAATCCAACATCCCACATCCCGTGTCCACAACATACACCAGACCATCATCTCTGGGGCTACATCTGTATTATATAAACCAGGTGATACAAGCCTGAAACTGACTCAGTTGATTCGATTATGTTTTATGGCAGATGAACAAAACAGCTAAAATGTTCAAACCTATTGCGTAAGTAGCCGGATATGTGGGACTCTTCTCTATTTAACAACACACCATTAAATCAGCGCGCCGCGTCCGAACGGAAAGACCGACGTGTTAAGATGTAACTTAAATATATTATAGTCATCATAGCTTGCCTGTGGTTGTAGTCTTACCTTGATCAACGCGATGAGGGTGCAGATTTCCCCCTGGCTCGGTGATGCTGTAGAGACTCCGGCGTTATTTGCGCTAAACAGGAGAATGACGCCGATCTCGCGCCCTGTGATCACAATCAACACCGTATCAACTGCCGCCGCCGCCGCCGCGATTTTCCTCACAGATTTTTTAAGTGTCTCGTTTATGATGATGCTTTCTCCTGCTCTATGTTACTGTCTTTCATATCCTAAAGCATTATCCCTCCTTCTTTCCTCTCCCTGCGCCAATCCACCTTCTCATCACACATCATCAGCTCCTCCCCTCTGTCTCTCTCTCTCTCTCTCTCTCTCTCGCTCTCTGAACAATACAAATGAAAATACCTACTACCTATAAGAATATATTACACCCCCCCCCACACCCCCTTTTTTTTTTGGTTGCAGGATCCACCGTATTGTCTCAGTGCCATGTGGTGGGGGTGGAGTGTACGATCTTCTCCCAACCCCCCATTTCACTCCTTTCCAATAGAAATGTGCACACGTTTGATTAAAAGCACACACACACACACCCACATTGCCTCGACCTGGTGGAAGCCACTGCAAGCTATTGTAGTGCGGACAGTGACAAGCCCTCGTGAACGCAAATGGCACTTGCATCAACTTATTATCACTGTATTAACATGCAACATGAAATTGCAATTTGTACTTTTGTACACCACCACCAGGGTTCAGGTTCGATTCCCGCCTTCTGTGTGCATGGAGTTTGCATTTGCTCTCTGTGGTTGGTGGGTTTCCCAAATTGCCCATACGTGAATGAGTGTGTGCCCTGCAATGGTTTGGCACCTCATCCAAGGTGTAGGGCCTTGTACCCTAAGTCACCTGGGATAGCCTCCAAGCTCCCCTTGACCCTGTATACGGTATAGACGATGAGTGAGTACTGTAAATAAGTAGAAATATCTTAAAGAAAGCATAAACCACAAGGAAACCTCAAAAAGAACTTCAGTGGTACATATTTCAGGCTTCATTAGTGCTTCTTCCTTAATAAGGCAGGCTTTTTATTGGTACTTAATAAAATTAGTAAATTCCATTGGATACATTTTTTTTAACTGCCTGACAAAACATGTCGGTAATATTTAGGTTAGACGAGGTGATATTTTATTAGTATATATATATATATATATATATTTTTTTTTTTTTTTTTTTTTTACCATGAACAAGGATAGATTCTAGACACCTGTTAAAATTTTAATGGAAGTATGAAGCATTATTTTCCCAAAAGATTTAGCATAATTGAGTGTTCTTTCTAAAGCATCATTACTCAGATCAGGATGTTGTTGTTGCTGTTGTTGTCGTTGTTGGGTATACATGAATTATAAGGATATAAATGCAGCATCTTTTCCTATACGGGTACAAGTGAACCCAAAATATGCCAGCAAAATGTTTACATTTAATCTATTGGTTTTTCTAGACGGTATTCTTATTTTAGATTTCTATCTGAATTACGTTGTTTTATAATCTGATATGTTCTGGCTGTATTAAAATGTCCATTATTGGTTTGCTTGCTCTTTAACCTTGAGATTAATTTATATGACTTTAAGGTTATGAAATTGCATAACTGAAATTTCATTTAAAGTTTTTTTTTTTAATGTGGTAACATGGTTGTGCATTTACAGATACAGTATGTGGAAATGTTAATGAAAGTCTTTTGAGTAGCAGGAGAACAAATTATGGCGGCATTCGTATAGTGGTTAGCACTGTCGCCTTGCACCTCCAGGGTCCAGGTTCGATTCCCTGCCAGGCTCGATTCTCGTCTCTGTGTGCATTGAGTTTGCATGTTCTTCCCGTGCTTGGTGGGTTTCCTCCGTGTACTCTGGTTTCCTCCCACAGTCCAAAGATATGCAGGTTAGGCTAATTGGTATTCCCAAATTGCCTGTAGGGTGTACCCTGCCTCGTGCCCTAAGTCTCCTGGGATAGGCTCCAGGTCCCCATGACCCTGAATACAGGATAAAGCGGTATAGAAGATGAGTCAGTGAGTGAGAACAAATTATATAAAAGAGACTATGAAAAGAGAATGTCAGGTGGAAAAATGCTGGCAGCAAGATGGAGAGCTACAAATGAGTGCAGGGATGCAAACAATGAATGAAAGACTTAAAATATTTTTTTTCTGAATGAGTGAAATGAATTCCCAGGGCCACATTTTAAGGTCATATTAACAAAAGCACATAAATTGGACCTGGTTTGAAAACTCTCTAACTAAATAACTGAATCAAAGCAAGAATCTGAAACCGTAACAGCTTCAAAACTTAGGTTGGTGCTGATATACTGTATACTCACCAGCTACTTTATTAGGTACAGCTTGCTTTAATTCTGCTTTAATTCGTCATGGCATGGATTCAACAAGGTGCTGGAAACCTTTCATACAGATTCTGGTCCATAGTGGCCTGATAGCATCACACAGTTCCTGTAGTTCTGTCAGCTGCACATAAATTATCTGAATCTCCAGTTCCACCACATCCCAAAGGTGCCCTATTGGATTGAGATCTGGTGACTGTGGAGGCCATTTGAGTACAATGATCTCATTATCATGTTGAAGAAACCAGTTTAAAATTATTTTCATTTTGAGACATGACATGTTATCCTGAGCAACAATACACAGGTATGTTGGTGTGGTATTTAAATGATGCTCACTTAGTACAAATGGGCCGAACATGTGCCATGAAAATATCCCCCACACCATTACACCACCAGCAGCAGCCTTAACCAAAAAAAAAAAAAAAAATTAAAATTTTATTTGTCACATACATAGTCATACACAGTACGAAATGCAGTGAAATGCTTATACGACCGCCAGTGACCTTAAGAAATAAAATAAAAACTTGTACGTAAGGAATAAATATGAATAAAAAGAAATACTAAAGAAAATAAATGTAACTATTAAAATAAACTGTACAAATAAGGGCATGATAAAAAATATTACAAAATATAGAAATATAGAAATATTTGAAAGTGGCAGTGGTTGTGCAAATATGCATAAAAAGTGACTTATACTTATATACTTATATAATGACTTAACCATTGATATGATACATTGATGCAATTTCATGTTGTTTATGGCAAATTCTGACCCTACCATTGGAATGTTGTAGCAGAAATCAAGACTCATCAGACCAGGAAACAGTTTTCTCCCAATCTTCTACTGTCCAAAATTTGTTGATCCCATTCACAGTGTACCTTCAGTTTCCTGTTCTTTGTTGACAGTAGTGGCACCCGGTGTGGTCTTCTGCTGCTGTAGCCCATCTGCTTCAAGGTTTGATGTGTTAAGGGGTCATAGATGCTCTTCAGCATACCTCAATTGTAATGAGATTTGCAATCAGTAAATTTATTTATTTATTTATAGAGATTTATTTCAGTTAATGTTGCCTTTCTCGGCGCGGTGGTGTAGTGGTTAGCACTGTCGCCTTGCACCTCTAGGGTCCGGGTTCGATTCCCGGCCAGGCTCGATGGAGTTTGCATGTTCTCCCCGTGCTTGGTGGGTTTCCTCCGGGTATTCCGGTTTCCTCCCACAGTCCAAAGACATGCAGATTAGGCTAATTGGCGTTCCCAAATTGACCATAGAGTGTGAATGAGTGTGTGTGTGTGTGTGTGTGTGTGTGTGTGTGTGTGTGTGTGTGTGTGTGTGTGTGCTCTGCGATGGATTGGCACGCTGTCCAGGGTTTACCCTGCCTCGTGCCCTGAGTCTCCTGGGATAGGCTCCAGGTCCCCGCGACCCTAAATACAGGATAAAGCGGTATAGAAAATGAATGAATGAATGAATGAATGTTGGCTTTCTATCAGCTCAAACCTGTCTGGCCATTCTTCTGTGATCTCTGACATCAACAAGCACCACCCAGAGAACTGCCATTCACTAGATATTTTCTTAATCCTTTCACATTCTTTGTAAACCCTAAAGATGGTTGTGTGTAAAAAAAAATCCCAGTAGATCAGAAATTTCAGAATTACTCAGACCAGTCCCACTGGCCCCAACAATCATGTCACATTCAAAGTCACTTAAATGCTGAAATGAATTGAGCTGTTTCCATGTGATATTGCACAGTTGAACAGATGTACTGTACACAATGAAGTGGACGTTGAAAAGCATACACTAAAAGCAACAAAGGGAGAACAACACACACACACACACACACGCACACACACACACACACACACACACACACACACACACACACACACACACACACACACACACACACACACACACACACACACACACACACACACACCTACCTTGAAAGGTACTTAGCACTCATGAAGAGAAAGGATGTTGCTAATTGACCCTGCAGCCTCAGGATGAAATCATAGGGGAGAGTATATTAAATGGTGCTCAGGTTAGATTGGTTACATGCTCTGAATACCAGTGTTTAAAATGAAATTTATCTGTCACAAATCCTGTATATACTATATAGTAATTAATTAATTGATTTTTTTCCTTTCAAATCCATATTCCCTGGGGTCGACAGAATCCCTGGTTGGTGTGTTGTGATCATGTATCTGAGTGTCAGACTGACTGTCCACTCTTCTCCCTGATGTCATATTCATTTCATTTCAGCCATTCAATCCTCAATATCATGTTAGTGCTGTCACAGGTCAGGGATGTGCATCTAGCAGATGCTAGGACATTATGCATGTGTGTGTATGTACTGTACAGTATCTCTCTCAAACTAAATCACATTATTTTTATTCATAAAACACATATTTTCTTTATTGCCATTATTGCATTGAATCAATTAAATACCCTGTAATATACAGCAGCTGTTAACCAGAATAGACATTTAACATAAATAATTATATATATAGTTATACATTGTTGTTTTAATTTGCTAGCTTGCTATTTAGTTATTTTTAATTGTTTGATCTCACCTGTGATGGAAATCCAATCTGGGTTTGCTTTACTAAGGATAGATGTTGGTTCAGGTAAAATATTGAAATATACTGTATATCCAGCATAATAATTGTTGTAACGAGTTTCACAGTACAAGTAAATTTATAATCATTATTTCCTATTATGATGCATTAATTGGCCAAATGGCCACGCTAATATCAGTCAGTAAGTTCAGGCTGCTTCATTAACCACACTTACTGTAGCGGAGCTGACTGTCTTCCTGAAGGAGGCTCCATCTGTTGCATAAATGAGATCAATAGTGGTGATTTTTAATGATGTCTAAAAGCCCTGGGTAACCTGAGTGTTTTGTCTGTTTTCCCGCTGCTGTCTTTCTTACTGATGACCCTGTAGTTCAGTGCTGCCGCAGTTACAGTTCATCCACACACAATTCAATTCAATTCAATTCAATTTATTTGTATAGCGCTTTTAACAATTGACATTGTCTCAAAACAGCTTTACACAATCAAAAGAATTATTTAAGTTTGTATGGAATGTGAATGTGTATGAATCAAAATGTTCAGATATTCCCTGGCGAGCAAGCCCGAGGGCGACAGTGGCAAGGAAAAACTCCCTGAGACGGTAATAGGAAGAAACCTTGAGAGGAACCAGACTCGACAGGGAACCCATCCTCATCTGGGTGAAACAGATAGCAGGAAATGATCTGCATTTATACAGTGTTAAGTGTTAGGTTCAGCTATAATAGTTGATGTTAATTGATGTTATAATAGTTGATGTAAAATGGAGTCCAGTAGTTATTCGAGACTCAGATAGACTTGTAGAAAGTTCCAGTCCTGAACTATCGAATTGTCAAGTCCTCAGAGAAACAGCTGACAACACCAGTCGAGGCCAGAACCATCTTCTAAGTATAGAGAATCATCCCCAGACACCAGACGCATCCTAAAGAGACACACGGGGCATCCATGCGATGAGACCTCCAACCAGAAACCGGGCACCAGGATGGATCAGACAGGTCCGGAGGGCAGAGGGAGTCTGGATCACTGGCAGCTCAGGAACCACATGTGTAGCTCGACAGAGAGAGAGAGAGAAAGAGTGAAAGGGGGAGACAGGGGGAGAGAGGAAAGAGAAAGAGGGGGAGGAAGAGAAGAGGAGGAGAGATTGCAATTAGGTATGGTCACAGTCACAATGTCTAACGTGAATGTATATTTACTGTAGAGTGCACTGTCACTGTCACACAGTCACTGTTCTCTATGATGTGCATGGTAAGCTCTGCTGGACAAACTGAATTATTGAAATTTATATGGATCTAATGAAAAACAAAGAGTGGCAATTTGTTACACACATCAAAAATTCAGAAGCGTGTAGAACGGTCAATGCCAATGTAAAAACACCTTTGAAAACACCACATTTAAGTGGGGAGAATGAGAAAATGAGCTCATGCTAATTCAAATATAAGATTGTCCTCTAGCCCCTACATCCTAGGGCTAAATACTCAAACTTCAATTTCAAAATGCACTTTTATGCATAAGCTGTCTGGTCAGCTGAGCCTGTTTTTTTTTCTATTTCCCTTCACTTTTATGGGGCAGGAGGGCAATTAGCATTTAGATGGAGACTGCATAGATGCTTCTGGCGCTGTCTATGCTCAGCTCTAGATGCCTCACACCTCTGGGGAATAGGAGTCATGACGGTGGGTTGACCAAGGAACAAATTCACTTTACAATTGACAGCTGGAACCTTAGTAAAGGCCTCGAGAGGGGACCTGTCCTTTTTCTGAGATGTCCCTCGTGGCACCGTCAGATTATGTTAGTTTGATGGGTGAAATGGTAACCAGGTTTTTAAAAGTCAATATAGCAAAAAATGTAGTGTTCTCAGATTTGTAAAAGTTTAACAAGTATTTTGTGTAAAATGGTGTAGGTTTTCATCTGGCCAGCTAATCCTTTCAGTCAGCTTTGCCATTTGTACTATATGTAAAAAAAATTTTTGGAAATAAGAATAAATAAATGTTGCTTAGTCTATATATATACAGAATTAAGTAGATTATTATTATGATAATTATTATTATTAAATAGCTGATTAGTGTATTAGTGATGTATACTTTATCATATTTACATAAAACATAAATCATAGTGTACAGCACAGTGGGGAAAGTACTGTAGCATTGCAGCCTCACAGCTTCAGTTAAATCCTGAGATTAAGTTACTGACTGGTGTTCTCCTCATGCCTGCCTCAGTTTCTTCCCACTGCTCAAAAACATGCCAGTAAATAGACTGTCTCTGTTGACTTGCCCTACATTGTGGAGGATTGCATGAACAGAATGACAGACTGATATTGGTGTCTTCCTGAACTGCCTGACATTCCAGTGTTTTCAGTAAGTACCATGGCCCTGACAAGGATACAGCAATTACTGTAGGAAAAAAATATTAATAGACAACACTCACTTATTTCTGGTTTTGTTGAATGTTCTCCCTTTCCTGAAAAGTAACTATTTCATTGACCTGAAACAAGATTCTGTTTTGGAAATATAGTATACATTGTAATGCACTTGTAATTATATACAGTACTGTACAGTATATACTGTACATACAACTGACTGGTGTCTATCAAAAATAAGATCATTAGATTTGTAGCTGATTCTAAGTCCAACTGAGTCCAACTGATTTGTTTCTGTAAAATGGAAAAAAATTTAACCTTTTCCATTTTCACTAAGACATTAAAATTTGCCCTTGAGAATTTTTAGGTGTAAATATTTCACTTTAATGTTATAATTTGTTAGAATCACACAATTTCTCTGTTTACTAGTATAATCATGAAGATTTTCAGTTAAGTGACCTCTTGTATTCCACTGGATGTATGAAGATTTTGTTACAGTTCTATTATCAATCCAGTACAACTTATTCAAGCCTGAGATCTGTGGTCGCAGTACATACTATCAACAACAAAAAAAAATACTTACACAGATGTGGAATGAAATAAAGAATAGATTTCAAAATAAAATGCAGCTCAGGTGCATTTCAGCATATTTATCTTATAAAAAGCATCCGATGAAAATGCCCAGACAACAGCCATCTGCCTATGGGACCTCAGGTGATGGGCCACCACTGTGCTGCTAGGCAGGAGCAGATGATGGGTGTTAAGGAGTCAGCGTCACACCTGTACTAGGTCAACCAGAAAAAAAAAAACTATGTAAGTAATGACTGAACTGTCTGGGATGTCGGGCTGTAATGTAGGCGCAGGCAGCAAGAGGGGTTCGAGCAAACCCACATAAAGATTTGAAGGACAAAGTGGTAACTTTTCAATATATTCATGCATTTTTAGGTGATTAAAATAATCATTTGGGTGATTTTTTTTTCTTTCTTTCTTTTCAATCAGTGTCTAAAACTGCAAACAAACGAAACTAGAGGTTAACACTTGAGTTTGATTGAGAATTTGGCCAACATCTTCTGTACCTTTGTTAATAAATACTTTTATAAAACCCATTTGCACTGACTTCATCTTAATGCACTTTTAATAGACAAAATTGACTACACATTCATGTCCAGCAGAGGTTTTATTCAATGTATCTTCTATGTAAAATACCCTTAACTTCATTAAGCATGCCAGCAGAACAAGTATATTATCATGGTGTGCAGATGGCTGCATATGTAATTTGAGTCTGATTAATATTTCCTTTGTGACCTGTCTATTTAAAATGCATTAAATTTATAAGAAACAGAGGGGGAGATATTTAATGATATGGAAGCAAACCCAAAACAGATGAGGCACCCAGTCCCTCAATCCTCCCCACTCAGCCCTGCTCTTATCTTAGTGCATGGGCCCCAAGGGACAAGATCCATTAAGCCCCATTATCCAGATATAGAGAACATGAGAAAGAAGCATTGATCCATCCGGACACAAGGGGAAGATCCCTACAATCTCTTACTCCAGTGTTCCTGGTGATGCTGACATTTCCAGAAGCCATCAGAAGCTGAGAGGTGACACTGCTTTGTAGCTTTCTGACACTGCTTTGTGTCCAGCTGTCTGTGACCTTGACTCAACCCCCTGCGTTTCAAGTTTGACCCAGAACAGGCCACATGCTGAGGACCTTATCTCATCCTCTGACAGGAAGAAGCTTAATTATAATGGAAGATCCTTCTTTTAGTCTAACGGCATGCTGTGAGTGCTGCAGATGAAGGAGACGGGCCAATATGCCACAATGATCATCCATATGAAGAACCTCAACATGTCCAGGGTCAAAAGATGTGGTGCTGGTTGTGAAATAAGACTCCCAAAATGTTAGGAGTGGATTAGTTCTGCTTTACACATTGCTCATTCTTTTTCTCCTTCTTGTCTACTTTTCTTTTTGTCTCAGTCTACCAGCTTGACTTTAAATAGTAATGAGATAAAATATTAATTATTGTTTAAATTGAAGTTCAAAGCTCTGTCAGGATAAAGAGATTTTAGAGAAATTAGCTTTTTATTAAATGTTTAAGATTGTTCTCGATGGAATGACAATCCTTTTTTCAACTGAGCTGCCTGACATTTATCAAAGTAGTATCGCTAGAACATCGCTGTCTATCACTGGTTAATTACCTTTTTTTTTTCTTTTTTACATGGATAATGTACATGTCTGCCTGTCTTTTTGTATGGCAGAACTTTCTGCCTAACTTAATAATACAAAAAAAAATAATAAAATTGTAAGGTTAAGTAGCTTACGCCTCGTTTATGCTAAGTTATGATAACTTTTAAAACTTTTTTAAATCACAAATGAGAAATCAAAAAAGACTTAAAAAGACTTAAGACTTAAATCTTAAAATGACTCCAGCGTGCTACAATTCACTTATACCACTTTATCGCTGTAATTTCAGTGTTGAAAGTACAGTATAAACTAATCCCAGTAAAAAATATTCAGTTTAGCCTTTCTACAGTAATTAATATCTATTTTGATATCTATAACATTTTAATTTAATTTATGCAGGTTGAATTTCAGGCAAATACCCAAGTACTGCCAAAGTTATATGAAATTGTGTACAGCCAGTTTTGCATGATGCTATGACAAAATCTGTCTGTATAGACATACAGTACATACTGTACTACAGACAGACAAACATGCTGAACTTTTTCTCAGACTGATTTCAGGTCCTTTAATGTATGAAATGGAAAGGATTTACTGAATTGGTTATAAATTTCCTGTAAAAAGAATAAACATACATACTATGATTTTGAAGGGACTTCTAATTGAAAACTATGGGAGCTCTTGTTGTGAGGTGCTTTGTGAGTTAATCCAGCTATTGAGGTCAGATGCAGGTTCTTGGCATTATGATTTAAAAGGTATATGGATGGAGTAGTAGAGGAGAGTAAGGGACAGGAGTGCAGACATGAGCTAATTGGTGCTTGGTTGCATTTGCCAGTTGTGCCCACTGGAATGTTTTATTAAAACTCACTCTTATGTGGTCTTAGACTTGCCCAGGGGTTATCTGGAGTTAAAACTGTCTGGGATGGATGCATGTTGTGGCTACTACACAGGAAGTCGGGATCCTCAGGACTCTTTGTACCCTGTAGGATTTTGGTTGCCTCTGAGCTTGTCAGAATGCCTTAAGTCTCATTAATTATTGAGAGCCGACTCAGCAATGGATGGTGGAGCTTTTAAGTGCAAAGTGATGCCTGATGTTCAGGCCAACCCCCTGTGACAAATGAAGGGTAATATGATTACACACTGGGACTCTTTGTTTTTTCCCCCTCTTGAATAATGGACAGTGTATGACAAATGGCACTCAGACCTGGTTAAATTCTGAAAGGTGCATGGACAAACTGATTTGCATGCAATGATCTCTTTAATATTGAAGGATCTGCTAGTGGCAGTATTACTATTTATCAAAAGTATGTCTTTGCTTGTAGAATTACCATACATCTTATGTATACTGTAGAATTTATTTGAGAGCAATGCATCCAATAGCTTACCATTCGTATTTGAAATGTAGGGTGACAAACACACACATACACATAGGAACACACACAGACAAAGGCTCACATCCAAGCACAAATTCACAAATGCTTGGATATATTAGTTAGATCAATACTGCACTATGACAAGGAATTGAGGGCTAAGAACAAGCAGTCTTTAGTTAAATACACCAATATGCACATTACATAGATTATCTATATATGCAGTAACATTTTGTGAGAGTTGCATCACTTGGATGATTTAATGAATGATAATATAACTACCATGTAGCAACTAATTAATAAAGAGTAGTTAGTTTACAAAATTCTGTATTTCTTCTACAGAATCCTAAATAAGAAGAATAATAAAATTATTATGTTTTTGTGCATCAATACTTTCTGCATCAATACAATAAGAAAATACACAAAAAGGGTGAACTTCTTTATTCTCTTTACAATACTAAGCGAAAACAGTAGTAAATTCAGATCTTCATAGTCAGTTGCTGTTCTAGTGTGTGTAATGTACAATTTAATGTACTGTACAATTTGTCAAACTTTCAAAATTTTCAAATAAGCCATACAACCTTCTTGATTAATTACAATCATTAGCACTACAAAAGACTCATTACATCATAAAAGATACAAAGTATAAGCATAAAGTAGACCTTTTAAAGGTAACCTATAGCTTCAAAAAGTCCCCAGACTGAGCTCAAGACAGAGTTGATACAAGAACAGAAAACATGTATGATTTCATTTCAATGAAATTTAATTAGATCATATTGATTTATACATATTTTCCCACACATTTCATACTCATTTGCGTAATTTTCCTTAACCATTGTTAAAAGTGTTATATAAATAAAATTTAATGTAAGTTAACCAGAGAAACAATATGCTAATTAGGTTGTTATGCTACTGCTGTAGGCTACATTCGTTATTATGTGTAAAATGTACTAGTCATATTGATGCAACTAAATCAACCTTTTATAATTTCATTTAGCCTTTCATCTCGCAATTGCACTAAAAACCAATATCACTAAAAACCAGCCAAACTAATTCAGAATAGTACTAAACCTTATCGTAACTAAACCTTAGCCACACTGTCTTACATATACTTCCAGTTAATTAGAAAATCAATTATAAAGTGCTGGTAGACTAAAATGATCCATTCTTAGACAAATTCCCCCCATTTCCTCCCACATGCCATTGAACTATCTGGCATCAAATAATGATTTTATATTTACTGTCCTATTAATTATAATCTCACTTGTCAGTAGAATAAACACAACATTTGCAACTTTAAATTTAAAATGATTATACCATTATATTTTTTTTTACAGTGTGACAGAAAAGAACAGACTTCAGGATGGCAAGCAATACTGTACAAACCTATTACAGTACAGTGCAGTATTACAGTAGAGTTATACAAAGTGAAGGAAAAACCCTCTCCCCTTTTATGTAATGACTTTGATTGATTTAAACAAACTTAAAAGCCTTTGACTGGATAATTACTTCGGTGATTAATGTTTCAGCTGGCTACAGTTTTTTTTTACTCTGACAGATTCAGATTGTTTTTTTAAAAACAATTATTTAAACATCACAATGTTAAATATCAATCAAATTTTAAATATAAATAGTTTTTAGATTTTCTACTAGCAAAATATAGTTAATAAAATAAAATATTTTAGAAAATATAATAATAATAATAATAATAATAATAATAATAACAATAATATATTATTATTATTATTATTATTATTATTATTATTATTAATAATAATAATAATAATAATAATAATAATAATAATAATAATAATATAATAATAATCTATCAACGTGGACTATCTATGTCTGTCTATTGCAAATAAGGATGGCAGCCAAGTTCCTTGGAACAGAACTGTTTTGCAAATCTTTTTCTTAAGTTGGCAGCTCCTCACTTTTTTGTATAAATACTATTTATTTGGTGAATATAAAAGGATTTTAAACCAGCTCGCCAATGAAGACGCAGCTCTGTCAACCCATCTAAAAGAAGTTGACCGATGGGAAAGAAGCGATAAAACACCTAGCCCAAGAAATACAAACAAAAAACTGAGCACTACTCGCCCAAATCAATTCATTATTAGGTACCCTGATGCTACATGTCTGGTATCCCTCCTGGATCAGGAAACAGGAGCTGAGCAGTACCTGGAATCAATAAGTAGTATAATAATAATGACCTTAGGGAAAATACCAAAAATACAGTAGAAATTACTTGTGGAACACTGTATGAAGGAGTTGTCTTCCTTGATGGGTAGCACTGCTGCCTTGCACCTCCAGGTTCAGGGTTCTGTCCCCGCCTCTGGGTCTGTGTGATGGTGTTTGTATGTTCTCCCTGTGCTTGGTCGGTTTCCTTCAGGTAGTCTGGTGTCCTCTAACAGTTCAATTACATGCAGATTAGGCTAACTGGTTTTCCCCAATTGCCCACAGTGTTTGAATGAGCATGTGAGTATGTGTATGTGCGCCGTGTGAGGAATTGGTATCCTGTTCAGGGTATACCCCACCTCGAGCCACAAGCCTCCTGCAATAGGCTCCAGGTCCCCCCGACCATGTACTGTATACCTGATAAAGTGGTATGGACAATGAGTGAGTGAGTGAGTAAGTGAGTGAGTGAGTATCTTCCTTAAATAGTAGACATTCATTCTGAAACAACAAAACAGATAGAATCATCCAAATACATTATCATGGTCAATACATGCAGATGATTTATGCAATAAAGTGCAGTAGCATTAATTTCTTAGGAGACTAAGATTATTTGGTCCAAGCAAGTTGGTCTTATTAATATTTTATGGTTCTTTTATTCAATTTTTTTTTTCTTTATGATTTAACAGTTTGGTAACTGGTATATGAATAAGCATTTCAAGAGGAGCACAATAAACGCAGACTGCAATTAGCTAAGGCAATTGATAACAACATGTCACTTTTACTATCGGTGAAAAAATTTAAAATATAAATCATTCCTTTCATCATTCCTTTATCAATTCAGATTTTTCATTGGTTAATTTGTCAGGATTGTAACTTTTTTGAAGAAGAGGAATAATTTGACAAGTTGTTATATAATATCTATAATGTGTATATGGCGGCACTGTGGCTTAGTGGTTGCCTTGCACCTCAAGGTTCGATATCCACATGTGTGCGTGTGAATGTTGACCGGAGGTCCTACCATGCTCATACAAATGGGAATAAATACAATGGTCACCATTGTTCTCAAATGATCACCATTGGCCTTCATGGTCCCTAGTTGGACTACAAAGGTTTCTAGATGGATGGGTGGAATATGTGTGTGTATTGTATGGAACTAACATACATCTCATATACAAACCAAATTTCTGAGCAATCAGGCAATAAAGTGTTAGTGTATCACATTGAATGTCATCTTTCAACTACTGGGTAAGTGGTTACTGTACATTCGCAAAATAATCTTAATCATTAACAACAATCATATACAATGAATAACTTGTAATGCATTGCAATGTACACTTTTTTCATTAGATATTGAATAAAGATATTGTGATCTCTACTGTATAAATAATAAGATAAAACTCACCATCAAAAGTCACCAGCATAAATCTTAAACTGAAATGTGGCTAATGGAACAGGTCCAGTAGTGGTACATCTCATGCATGCTCTCAGATAATGATCATATTGGCATTTTTAAATTATGACATTTTTTATTATGGTCATAAAATGGCCAAGTGATGTCATCCGCAGTTACTAGAGGCGATTAATGCACTCGTAGCATATGAAAAAGGTTCCTTTGCCATATAGTAATCAATATAGAGATAGGAGGAATGTCATTAAACCTTGAAAACCCTTCTATAGTTCTATACTTAAAAGCTAATATTGATATTTTTCACAATGCATATACTTAAACCAAGCCTACATTGTTCTTGAGAAATACTTTTAGACCAGACAAACATCCTTGAAAGGGCTTTATCATTATTAATGTCATTGACCACTTGGCTTACTCAACTCTCCTAAAACCTTTAGGTCACCTGCCAGTGTCCTGCATTTACAAAATGAAATGGGATAGGATGCATGTGATAAATCATATTTACTGGGGAACAAAGGGCCAATTTTTGGCCTTTTGTCTCTGAATGCTGTCCCTTTAGCTGGAAAGGAGAATGGAAATGAATTAAGGAGTGGATTAGAATGCACCAGGAGATGCAGGAGCACTCTGTTAGATTAGGACAGGGGAGCAGGACAAGTTGTAATGCAGCACCTGGCAGGAGTTTGTGTCAGGAACATCTGTCCATGTTTATTTTAATTGCACCCAATGGAGCAAGAGGACATGACAAAGAGCAGCATCTGCTTTGCATTTTTTTGTTAAAAAAAAAAACTATAAAAATCGTTTAGACCAAAAGACACACACACACTCACACCAGTGTATAAGGCTGCCTTACACACAGTGTTCCTGGAATTACCAATTGCTCAACTGTCAGCATGACCAAGTGTTTAAATTTACAAGCTACCTCCACTCTGGTTGGTAAAAGAGAGTTGCAAGTGTGTATTTCTTTTTCTTATATACTTTACTTTTATTTATTTTAAGTGATATGCAAATAAGGATGACACAGGCAAACTACATGGGATTGGCATGCATACAGTATAACATTGTGCAATGACACTATGCACTATAGGTGCTGTACAGAAAGTATGGCTTAAACATTAAACAAAAATTAAACAAAAAAGAAGACATGGCAAGGTATCAATGGTCTGAAGAGCTCCCTCTGCCCACTTGGGATCAAACGCTCATAACCCTTAATGCAATGAGCCACAGGCCCCAGCAAAAATTTATGGTTGTCAAAACATTGTGACAACGTTACAGATGTTGGACACCATTGGTACTGTAATAGAGTGTTTCTGAAGGTTACAATTACTTTGATATGTTGACAATGGACCAATCTTGACTACATGTCATTGTAATGATGATGGAAAAATGACACTAAATGTTGTAAATATGACTTCAAAACAATATTAATTTATAATGTTTACCAAGCCATGGTGGGAAAAAGGCTTTATCCTGTATACAGGGTCATCTGGAGCCTATCCCAGGAGTACACCCTTTTTTCTGTTAAAATGACCGTTCTGAAATTTGGACGTGTGGACACAATGTTACAATAGATCACAGTAGATCCTTGGGACACTGCAGTGTACGGATGTGTCATGCATAAATTCTGATTAATATTATTCACTGAATTTCCACCTTCATGTTTTTAATAAGGGCGGCACGGTGGTGTAGTGGTTAGCACTGTCGCCTTGCACCTCCAGGGTCCGGGTTCGATTCCCGGCCAGGCTCGATTCCCGTCTCTGTGTGCATGGAGTTTTCATGTTCTCCCCATGCTTGGTGGGTTTCCTCCAGGTACAGTACTCTGGTTTCCTCCCACAGTCCAAAAGACATGCAGATTAGGCTAATTGGTGTTCCCAAATTGACCATAGTGTGAGTGTGTGTGCTCTGCGATGGATTGGCACGCTGTCCAGGGTGTACCCTGCCTCGTGCCCTGAGTCTCCTGGGATAGGCTCCAGGTCCCCGCGACCCTAAATACAGGATAAAGCGGTATAGAAGATGAATGAATTAATGTTTTTAATAAGCGTATTTTAACTTCTAGTCCGATACTTTGCCTTTGCATCTTCCTGCTCCTATCACTAAAACTGGTTTTACTTAATTTGCATGCCATGATGCACTAAACAGCAATGTTTTAAAATTAACCAGATGCTACAACCCTTAAGTGACACATGGACTCTTTGTGTACAAGAGACATGAAATACATCTGCCTGGTTACATTCTACAGTTTAAATTTTTTAACTCTGTATGCATATGGTGTTGTGCCAACAGATTTTTACAGATGTTCTCTTTGTTGGTAGAGAGGATAGGGAATGGGCAATCTCTCCAAAGTCACAGGGCAAAGCAGACTGGATGTTCGAAGCTATGTCTGGCTTGGGTGTCTCATGGGAGGCTGCTTGATCATACTTTGACATAATTGTCCCTTGGGAGGCCACCGTGTCAGCATTAGCTGGTGGTGTGACATGGAGCAGGTGTCTCTCTCATACATGTCACCTCATATGACCAAACATCAAGGAAGGATGCTAACCATTATCATGCTATGCCACAGATTTCAAGACTCATGAGGATGCACAAGAAATTGTTGTGGTTGCCTATGTCAAATGCTTCTGAAAATTTTGAGGAGTATGAGGACAGGTGATCTAACAGCATGTAGCTTCTCAGTGACAGCCAGGAGGAGAGTCTATGTGGAATGTGCTTCTGTGAAGTTAGACAGGGTCGAATCTTGGAGGTGCTGTGAGAGACAGATATACAGTAGACAGTTGTTTGTAGACAATTTTTAGATAGAAAAGAGAGAAGTGATATTGGTTGGTAGTTACTGAATGTCACTGGGAACAAGAGTGGGTTTCTTAGTTTTTAATAAAACTTTTAATGGTTAGTTAACATACATAGATTGTCTCTTGTCTCATCTATAAACTTATGGATAAAAAAATTCCTTATAGATGTACTGTATGATTCAAGATTCAAGATTCAAAGAACTTTATTAATCCCAAAGGGAAATTGCTTATAATGCTAATGATGTGAAATGTGCTACATGCACAGTCTAGATTTTATTCAATCACTTATAGCTTTGATTGCGGCACGCAATGTGGTGGCTAATTTGTGCATGAAAATCATTCCTCATGCTCCCAGAATCATAATTTGAGTCATTGAATATGCCTTTACCATCAGGGAAGAAAAACTCTACTGACTTGATAAACTAGTCATTCAGTACATTCAGGTCATCAACTGACTTCATTTTTGTTGCCAAGTAACATTGCTGAGCTTAGACCTGACCAACTGATGCAACTTAATTAATAACACTGCTTCCAGAGGCTTGTACATTGGCACTATGTATGATCTTTCATGTGCTTCCAATCTGACCATTTGCTCTGGACTTAGTGTCAATCTAAACTCATCAGAGTACAGTACATGAACCTTTTCCATTGCTCCAAAGTCCAATCTTTATGCTCCCTGGAAAACTGAAACTTCATATAAACTGAATTTCAAGTGTTATGACAGCCGTTTAGTACAAAATCCGAAGTATATTAGTGCCAAAATTCCTGAAAGCAAAATAGCAGGTTGAATTACATGAACTGAAAAAAAAACGTGTTGAAATAAAAATGTTAGAATTTTTCTGCACTGCAATTTGATTTGAATTGAAACACACACACTGGAACACAGCACTCTTAACTAACAGGCTGGGTTGCCAGTTGCACAATAAAGGGTGTAATTTGTTAAAATTACCCCTCTGCCATAAACGCTATATTCAAAGCAAAGCCGCTCTTTCATTCACACGCGAGAGCGATGAGTTTCCCGCCCCCGAATATAGCGTTTACGGAAGGGGGGGTAATTTTGGCTGTTCATAGTGCAACTGGCAACCCAGTCTGTTAATTAAGAGTGCTGTGTTCCGATCGGTAAAGTTTCTGGGAAGTAGACTTTCACAGGGATCAGGAAGCACACTTTAAAGTACACTGCAGCACGGACAGCAGCACGCGGCACTCCACTGCTCTTCCTGTGATATCCCGGATGTGAAGACCAGCATTTTAGCGACCTGAATTTTATTACCTGAATTTCAGCGACTTGATTTTTATTACCTGAATTTTTGCAACCTGAATATTGTTACCTGAATTTTGTCGACCTGAATTTGTAAGATTGAAAAATAATAAAGATTGTATTTTTAACACCTGAAAATATTTTTGAACAGCAATTTATTAACTTGAATATTTTTGCATTGAATTTTAAATGCTTGAATTACATTTTCACTTGAAATATACAACCACAATAAATTGCAGTGGCAAAGATTTCAAACACTGTAAATGCTCTAAGGATTTTTTTCCAATTCAGATCAAATTGCAGTGCAGAAAAATTCAAACATTTTTATTTCAACACGTTTTTTTCAGTTCATGTAATTCAATCTGCTATTTTGCTTTCAGGAATTTTGGCACTAATATACTTCCATATTTCCATTCCTGAATTTTTTCCCCAACCATTTTCCTTCCACAAGCAGTATCCTTCCAGATTTTGATAACATGTTGAAGGATTCTTAACCCAGTTTCAATAATAAATTTTTTTTCTTAGTTGTTTTCTTTTCAATTCAGTAAATTGATTTAATGCAAAAATTAAAACCTATTAACCAGACAGAATGCATTGATTTCTTTTGTATAATTGGTGGGCTTAGGAATGTGTGTGCCATCACAACATCAGGTAGGATTGATGATTAGATCTTAATGTAGGCCTCTGCCACACTGTGAGGAACACTATAAAGTTCCCATTGTGTCCTAAACATATCGAATAACACAGCAGTAACAGGGTCAAAATGGTAAAATGTGCATTTATCAAGTTCATATTACTAGCTACATCCGTGTCAGGTTCTCTATCATGCTGTCACTAACACACACGTGATCGTGCACTTACCAGGTACAATGAGATCGAACCAAGTCATTACTTATTCAGATCAGATTGCACCAGGCTCTTTCTTACCAGGCGCTTATCACATGCACTTGTTCTCACTGCATCTGGTTTAAACACTGCAACATGTGCAATGCTTTTCATCTCAAAGTGAAGAACGCAGAGGTGGAAAGAATAATAAAATTTTGTACTCAAGTACAAGTACTGTTACTTCAGTGAAATTTTACTTAAGTACAAGTAAAGTTACCATTATAAAAATCTACTCAAGTAAAAGTAAAAAGTAGCTCATTAAAAATGTACTCAAAGTAAAAGTTACCGAGTTACTTTTTTATTTTTATTTTTTTTAACAGCGGGGGTGAGATGAGGCATTCTAGCATAGTTCAAAAAAGATGAGCAGATATAAATCTCAAACTAGTTGTTTTTAACTGAAGGAACACCTTTGCATAATAAAGCTGCTGTCTTTCTTGTGCTTGAAAATCAAAGTGGTCACTTAAATATGGTGTTACATCCCAGTCTAGGGCCATACAGCAAAAGAATGGTTCAGGGTTTTTAAACTGTATGGAAATGGTGGTATATGGCAGAAAGAACTAGATCCAATCATTAACTGATGAAATAATGAGGTTTGTATATACAAACACACACACACACACACACACACACACACACACAACAGGAGGAGGAGGATCAGATTTAGGATGGACCCAGGCCAAAATAATAAACAAAATGGAATTTATATTTAGTAGCTAGATTACCTGCAAAAAAAAAAAACACACACACAAACAAAAATACAGGTACCTTCCCGGACTCCCTAAACCAAAAACAATGAAATTATCTACAAATATATACAAAGACCAACCAAACCACAGGGACAAATCAATAATCAAAGTCAATTGGAGGCAACAAGTCAAACCAGAATACACAACCAAATATCAAAACGCCAAAATCACAACCTCTTTCATCTTTCCCGCGTCTCTCTCCGGTTTAAATATGGTCGCGCTAGTCGATGACGTCACTCAGGGCGGAAGCGACCGTGTGGAAGGTCAGGAAGATACCGATATCAGAAAACCTGGAGTGGAGTCTGGAGCAGCGCGCGACCAGGACATGATACACACACGCGGCGCAACGGAGCATTTATACAAAGCATAATATTTTTATTATTTTCATTCATTTATTTTTTACTCAAGTAGCGAATATGATTTAAAATGTAGCGAATTACAATACTTCAAACAAAACGTACTTAAGTAAAAGTAAAATTACAGATTTTTAAAACTACTTTAAAAAGTAGAAATACACAAAAAAGCTACTCAATTACAGTAACGCGAGTAAATGTAATTCGTTACTTTCCACCTCTGGAAGAACGTAATATGAAATGAATGCAGTTTTCTTCAATGTGGCATGTGGAACTATGTACCATGGTCATAGCACAAGCCTGAAGAGGTTGTGAGAATGGAGCAACAACACAGTGACATCCCAATGACAATTGGTCAATGCCATTGCTAAGACATTTTTATTAAACTATTTGTGCATCTTGCCTCAACTTCATCCTCACCAGGCTTTTTTGGAACATTTTTTTGTGTTCAAAAAACAGCTCCACATTAAGTGCTCATTGTGATGGGGATAGGAAGTATGGTTGTTTATGCTGGTTATGGGTAAGGTCTCTGTTTCATGTAGCTGACCTGTAGTGTAGATGAGGATGGTCTGTGGCTTGGTAACAGGGAATGATCAGGCATTTCAACTATGTACAATAAAGAATGGAATAAAAGCTGTAGAATGGAACTGCACTTGCTCTGTAACCCAAAGCGACTTGCTTAAGACTCATCATCCCATCTACTTGGCTTTTGAAAAAATTATTTAGCTAAAGGATCAGTGAGGCTTCTTTAAATCACTATCAATCTACCATGCCATTAGACAGAGAATGATATGGGTTGGTTCTGGATGTCAAACAGACTACTGTAGGTCAGACTCAAATTGGTGTCTTTGATCTATATGTTAAACTGTGTGAGCTGTAATGGTTTTCAATGGGAGGCCTTGAAGTATCATTTCCATTACATGTGGCTTAAACATTTGTGAGTCCCATTGGCATAACTTTAAAATGCTAAAGTCACTCTTGGTTGGTTGTAAACGTTGTTTTTTTTTTGTTGTTTTTTTTCAGTAGCCCTGATGAAGCTCTATTATGAAAAACTGTGCAGAACCTGACAGAGCGTCCAAGGCATCATCAACTCAGGGAAGAGAATGGGAGTGTTTGATTGTTAATGTACTGTAAACTAGTCAAATCCTGCACAACAAAACATTAAGTACAGCTTAAGGACTATAATTTTAAAAAATAATAAACAGTTGTTTTTCTAGCAAGTTATTAATTTTAATTTGCATTTCAGCCAGCGGCATGGTGGCTTAGTGCTTACTGTTGCCTTGCATCTTCAGGGTCTGGGTTCGATTCCCGCCTCTGGGTCTGTGGAGTTTGTATGTTTTCCCCATGCATGGTGGGTTTCCTCCAGGTACTCTGGTTTCCTTTCACAGTCCAAAGACATGCAGATTAGGTTAATTGTTGTTCCCAAGTTTCAGCTCTTTGTTCTAGTGTTACTCTATAAGCAATCTGTTTTGGTGTGGCATCGTCTGTATAAATATGATGTTTGATATTGCCTGTGCAACCTGTGTTTGTAAGTTTGATAAATACAGTACTGCTGCCCAGCAAGTAAGCAGCGATTTCAGAGACTGATCTTTAAAAGATGATGTATTGTGTTTATATTGGACCACATAGCATGTATCATCATCTGGCATGATATAAACAGATGAATCTAAATGAAACGTATAAGGTGTTTCCTCAGGTGTAGCTGAATGTAATTTCTGGAGAAAAAAGTCATGCAATTTTAAACTTCACTGGGGGATAAAATGGGGTGAGCATCAAAACATGACAGTAATCATTGGTACACTAGAAGGAGGCAATGCTGATGACAAACAGGCTGTGATTAGGGTTTCACACAGCTGGAATCTTTGAGGGTATTAACACAGACACATTACAGCTGGCAGCCACTGAGTGCCTTTGGGGCAAAGGGGGAATTTATATGTCCCATAGTGGCATTTTTTATTTGTTTCCTCAATATGATCAATAAGGGCATGGTGTTTTTCCAGTTAGTCCCATCTCACTATGACTGATTAATAAGCATCTCTGAGGACTTTGCCATCTTGTTGCCATATCTGGTTTCCAAGTCTAATTTCAATTGCCTAAAATGTCAAGACTCGGTCTGTTTACAGAGGAGCCTTTCATCTCTTTTTCAAAGCTGGAAGAAAGTTTTGGAAATGTTCATCCACAATGGAGACACAAGGGCCAGCGTCTACTAAAACACACACTTTAATGCCTCCTATTAAAGCAAGGATGTTAGCTGAAACAGCATAATCAGGCTTGAAGGCTCCATTTCCAAATGTAAATAGTGACCTGCTAATTCTGGGGTCTAGGGTAGAACATGATGTTTATCTCAACAGCAGCTAGTTAATGTTTCCCTGTTGGTTCAAACAGGAATGTACCTACAGTACCATTCTGGAGACTGGAAGATAGTTTACATCAGCTATGAATATATTGACCAGTAAGAACCATTATAATGTGTAATGTGCTTTTTCTACCTTTCCATTACATTTTCCATTAAAAGAAAGCAAATTGCATGTTTATAAAATATGTAGCAGTCTAATGTCTGTAATGTCTCTATCAAGTTATTGTAATATACAGGTATCTGATGCTTGCTTCTCACTACACTGATATCTTTCTTATGTGGCATACTGTAATTTTTAGAAGTAAAAAAAAAAGAAGAGAAGTGGAGAAATTGTGGAGAAATTGTGAATTAGGAGCGCACAGGTGCACTGCTGTTCCGGGGCAAAATGCAAAAAATGCATACAGCTTGTTGGAAAATTGCCTGTGCATCTCTGAAAGAGACACAGTTGTTGTTTTTTGCTGAATCAAAGTGTACAGTATGTTCATTATAGAAACCCCATTATAGTCTATGGAGTGATTTTTGCAGTGACTTTCGTGAGAGTCTTTATTTTTGATTGACATTATATTTTTTTAAAATATGTTTTATATTATAGTTTTGTTTAGTTTTTTAGTATTTTCTGAAATACAGTACGTCTTGCTTTCAGACCAGAATGAACAAGCTTGGAATGAGGTGAGCAAAAAGATTTGGCTCAGATATCAAATGTATTCTCATAACTCGAAAACAGTGAGATCATTCCTTTGGATTTTGGAAACCTAGCCAAATATTTTGATATAAATTTAATAGGGGTGCATGCCAAAGTAAGGACAATGCGGCCACCTATTACTGATTCGGATAAACAGGAATTTTGGGGAAACCATCAGCTGAAAAGCAATAACGCACCATTCCCAGGGGGAAAGATAGATTGAGTGCTTCACAAGGGTTCCCTTATTAATATTAATAAAGATGTGCAATAACAATAGCAGGGGCACTTTAAGGCACCCCTAGTAATAAGACCTGTTTTTTTTTTGCCTCTTATAATACAGATTTTGTAGTTTTACAGATATAACTGTTAACTTTTCAAATATTACATGAAAAAATAATCAAACACTACATTACGATGGTAATGGGCATTTTTGACCAAAATGTCAGACGGTACCTTATAATAGTGAAGCAAAAATATGGCATTTTTAGTTTACTTAAGCATTAGCATACGTAGACACCAAAAGTAGAGAAAATGACAGCTTTACTATAAACAAACGGTTTGTTTTCTAGCAGATTAACTTGCAGAGATTCTTCATACACACACGCATACAGTACATGGTGATTATGGTTATATGTGTTTTTTTTTTTTTTTTTTACTACATTTACATAAGACAACATTACCCTGCATGTAGAAGCAATATATCATTAAGTGGTTTTGCGGATAACTTAGAAGATGTGATGTATAATAATAATCATATTCATAATCATAATAATTATTATTATTTCCAGAATTCACCCCAAATGTGATCAGAATTACTGTAAGTGGTTACTGAAGATTCAAATAATAATAATAATAATAAGAAGAAGAAGAAGAAGAAGGTACAAAGAAAATTTGGTGCTGTTTTGGATTAACTTGATTTTTCAGAGAGTTTAAAGATATTTCTTTAAGTGTTGAAACATATGATTGGTTTCAAAATGCACACATATATATATATATGTATATATATAATTTTTTTTTAGCTCTTTGACACTCAAAATTTAAAACACAATTTTCTTTAATTTAGTAGTATGCTGAATATTTTGCCAAAAAATCAGTACACAGATAAACCAAAAATATACAAAAGAAAAAAAAGGAAAATCATATGAAATATATATATATAATGGCCAGTAAACTATTTCATTCTCTCTTCTAAATGGACAAGCGAAAGATTTTATGAGAGCAGGAAAATTGTCTTTTAAGATACGCGCCAAGGTTCAAAATAGGGAAAAATAGACACACTTAATGCTCATTTGCATGTACAGTACAGTCTCCTATCAAGTTGAGAGTTCATTGATTTACATAATATGCAATTAATCTAAATGTTTTATCTGTGGGTCAAAGCCTTAGAGACGTCACTGCCACCATAATTCATGTGCTTTCTTTTGGTAAATGCATGCAAGTCAACACGCTGCACCTTTACTCAGGTGATATTGATGTAAAGAAAAAAGAAAGGGAGAATATTTGGTATATTAGTTATTATAGAAAGCTGAACCAAGGATGTCCAGCAATACTGCTTTAAACATACTTGAGGCTACTTTTTCTCACCATTTTCATTTTGTAGAAATCCCTACTGCCATGTTAAAGTCTATTCCAGTTTTATTTTCTCAATAAATCTGACAGATGACCCCTTAGAGGACTAAGGACTTGAGTCATATCTTAACTATAGAATGAAAGGAAGTGGCAAAAAGTTATTGAATTCTGATGATACAGTTGCCTTGCAAAAATGGCATATAAAGCATATACACATTTTTTCATAAAAAATAAACAAGAGCAATTAGATATAAAAAAAAACATTCAAACAAATTCATAAAATTAAACAAGAGCTATAAAATAAATAAAATTACAACCAAACAGAGTTGTATTACATAGTAGTACTAGATACTAACATGATTTTACTCAGCTAAAACTCGCAAAGAAACATTTTAATTACATTGTGCTCACAGAAAGATCATCTGCCCACTGTTAGTGCTGCATGTGAACACTTAGGGTGCATGAGTGAAAGTTGATGAGGGTGTGTTAAATGCAGTATACAGGGTAGATGAATAGATGTCGCAGAAGAAGCAAATCCAAATCTGATAGTGAGGTATTGTGATAGTATGAAAATTGACGTGACACAAATCTCGCTTGACACAGTAATGTGTAATGTGGACACCAAGAAAAAAAAATAAGTCCCCTGTAGATAGGGAAAATGCTACAATAGGAAAGCCATTAAGCTACTGTACCAAGATTCCACCCATACATTTGTGCAAGTAACTGGATGTAGACAGGATGAATATGCACAAAAAGAATGGAAATATTTGGGTAAATAACCAGGCCTCCATCATTATTTCAGACCAGAAATAAGGTAAGATGAATCGAATAAAATATCCAATCCAAAAATGTGTTTGAACTGAGCATTCAGTCCAAAATAGCTTATATTAACACAAACAAGATATAAACCATTACAGGCCTAATGTATTCACAAACAAAGAATCAGTCCTAACCTAGTTTCAAAGCAAATCCATATGCAGAAGCTGAACAGCAATTTGATTAATAAAAATAACAATGTTGCATTTACTGTCAACTGTCAATTTATTACAGCTGATTCATTTTTTTAGCTCAGCTAGATGTGAACATGCCTTCTGACAACTCTTAAGTTCATTATATATTGATACTTTTGTCAGAAAGTTAATATACAGACACGCTTTAAGTTTATGATATATATATGATATGACTTTATGACATTTAACTTAATACATTAACAATGTGGATGTCCTCGCACTGATTTTGGTGAAAACTAGGGGACCTTTGGCTGGACTTTGGTAAGACTCAGCACTGCCTAATCCCCATATTGTGAACACTGTTAATGTTCAGTTTCCAAGTGTGATGTTAAAAATCTACAGATGGGTGACAAAGTAAAAGAAAAATAACATTTATTCTTTGGGTACCACAAGCCACCACAGCAGCTTTAATGGGCACGGGCAAAGATTTTACTGTAACTCTATTGGAGGAATGAATATTATGGACATTGGTGGACAGTGCTTATGAGCAGCAGGGATAGGGGTAGCTCAGTGGTCAAACCATTAGACTACTGATTGGAAGGTCCTAGGTTCACACCCCAGCGCCACCAAGTTGCCACTGTAGGGACCTTGAGCAAGGCCCTTAACCATCAACTGCTCAGATTTCAAAAATGTTCAATAGTTTAAAAAATTTATTTTTCATCCTCATTAAGTTACTGAGTCATTGTAAACTATGGAATGGGTAGATGTATTCTGGAGCAGACCACTCTCATCAATAAAGAAATCCTTAATCTCTGACTAAAGATGGTCAATCAGAACAACTTTGCATTGATTTTCAATAATCTCTCCATTTAAAAGAACAAGTGGACCCAACCATGCAAGCAAAATGACCCTCGGAGCATAAAAGCACTACCTGGCTTCAATTTAATTTGCCACCCATCTGTAATCAGTATTTACATTTATGAAAGAGAGCACAAAACTGTGTCTGTGTAAAACAAATAAAACCAAAGAATATTTTTTTTCTGTCATGTAAAAGTGATACAAAATAAATGTAAATATATCAACACATTGGAACAGTAATACAATAACAATAATACAAAAGAAACATCACTATTAACAGATAGAACGTACATTTAATGGATCCAGACATTTAATTAGTCAATAAAACATTCACTGCCCTTATCCCGCTTATCCATTTTTACACAGTATGGGTCTAATTTCTTTTTTCATTTATCATTTAACTTACGTTAGGTGAGGAACTATTCAGTGGCCTCATGGGACAAGCAGTTAAAATTGGGTGTTCATTAAATTAATGAATATATTAAAATAATGAGCAATATATTACATATATAAATTGTGTAAATTAAATACAAATAAATAGTTTATTCTACACTACACTGAGCTCTCTGCTAAAATTAAGGGGGCTTTCTCACATTCCAGAATTTGATTCCGAATGGTATATATGATCTCAAGGTCATACTGTAGGAGATTGTCTGAAACTTCGAAATGAAGTGTGCAGGAGAAAATATACCGAATTCCTTGTAAGAGCTAAGCTTTTACTACACTGGAGAACGATAACAAATCCAAAACATTGCCTAAATCCAAGCCTGCACACTCAACTACTTAATAGTATACTTTAATAGACACTGCACAGAAATGGGCGGCAAGTCCATAGCTTCTGTAGTCGCAGTAATCCAAAAACAAAAAAAATCCATCACCCCGGTTCTTGACAAACCTTGACAATTCATAGCAAATTAATCAAGTTATAGCAAAGTACCCGTAGGTAGGTACTTAGTAAATTACTGTAGTAGTTTGTCAACAGTCTGTGTGCTTCAGTATGAGTTTATAGCGGAGATTACGTTTCCTAGTAATCAGGAGCCAAGTTGTTTTAAGGCGTGTGAAGTCAAATTGAGTGACAAAGAACTGTCGAAAATGTAAATTCAGCACGATTCAACACACTTCTGTCAAAATTTCAGAAATGTGGGAAAGCCCCTAACTATATGGTTGCGGTGGTGCTGTATCTGCAGAAGCTAGGTAGCCACACACCCCTCTGTAAGTGACACTAGACTTCAAGTTCAAGCTTTTTTTTTTAAGGCAGTGTTGAAACCAAGCCCTGAAAAAAAAAAGCATGCTAAATTATTGTATGGTCCCTTATTCAAGAAACTGAAAGATTCTTTCCATATAACCTCTCACCATGCACTGATTTAATGAGAAAACTAGACCCTGTGTGTCTGGATCTACTTTCATTTTTGTTTCTGTTAGATGTGGGAGATATAGAAGATTAAAATAGTATATAATATCAAGCATGGCTTTGATGTTGAAAATGTTTAATAATGACTTAATTCTTCTTATGTGAGCCATTTAGCATTACTGTTTCGGCATCTATCCATCTACTTCGCATCTAAACACCCTAGAACAAACTTACTGGAACAAAGATCACAGCCCAAAATACTAGAAAAATAGAGGTTGTCAGATTAATCATCACCCTCATTATCATCCTCCTCCTTCCCATTATCCAATATATAGTGCCAGCTATTAAAAAAGATCATACAATTGTTTTATTGAGCTAACAGAGATAAAGTCTTCTTTTCAACCTCTTTTTGTCTCTTGCACAAACATGCTTCAAAATAATGCTTTGTTTCTTTGCTTGCTTGCTTGTTTGGTTATGTCTTTTTTTTGTCTTTTTTCATATATTTTATTTTTGATAAATGATGGTGCTTGCCTTTGACTCCATAAACATCAGCAGTGATAATTACAAAGGCTATAAATGCAGCCAATGAAAATATACTTGCAAAGATAGGCAAACTACAGCAGACATGTCCACTGCTAGAGCACAGGTGCCAGGAAGTATAGCATTTCAGTGACTTAACAGTGACCTAACAGTAACGTAATGCTTTTTGCAGAAGAAAACATTTGATCACCCAATTTCAACCAAAGGTAAATTATGGTAATAGATTAGTGCATAGATTTCTATGGTACAGCAAGCTGTGCCAGCACTGATTACAGCATTCATATATCTTTTATTGACGCATTTATCAGATTTTTGGCATTGCCGTCGCTCCTTTGTTGTTTCGGCCCACAGTCGCAGGACTGCTGCT
>CM060123.1:11502899-11582899 GCA_030522415.1 Channallabes apus
TGGTATGTCAAACGGAACTTTAAGTCTCTGGCCAAGCTTTTTAGAGCTGACGCCATCAATGCAAAAGCATTCCTTCTTCTATAATAACACCATTGATAAACTGGTGAGCGTAGTGATTACCCATATAAGACTCTTGGCAAAACTTGAGCTTGCCTATTGAGATTGTGGTTTTTACAAAGGTTTTTTTTTTTAAATGTTAAATTAAGATTTTGTTAATGACCATGATCTAACAGCATTGTGGTTAGTGTAAAGTACTGAGTTAAAGTTTGTTGAATTAATCCTGTTAAACAGTTAATTAAGTCAATCTTCAATTAATATGCGTTTGCAAAGTCACTGATTAGTTTTGATTATGACATATAGAACGGCATGTCCCCCTCGTTTTTCTACGTTTTCCAAGCTAACCTGAAACAGGCAAAGAAAGGCACTTACTATCAGGTAAAAACACAAATGCATGCACAATACAACATCTACAGAATCACAAGGCAGTATATACAGTACAGATTAAACTTGTGATTATATGAAGCAATTATAAAAGCAGGACACACTTACTTGTAATCAAATGATCCATCCTGGTCTTTGTGGTCCACTGCATCCAAAGGGAGGTCTTTTTTATCTCTTACTACGGATCAGAGGGAATGAATGCGGCCAGAATTAGCAAATCAATTTCGGTTCAGTGTAAATAAATATTCATGTACCCTATCTACTGTATTGCATGTTTAGGATAATAAACATAATAAAATATTTTTAATAATGTGTAGCAATCTGTACATTACCTGGATATTTCCCTCCTCGGCTTCTTTTGATAAAGCAAACAATGAGCAGGATGAGAATGAGAAGTGCGATGGCACACATGAGACCAATGAACCAACCCTGCGTAGCAATGTCGACTTGGTCTGTAATGTAGGCTGTCAGGCAAGACACACGCAAGCACATACCACACACACACACACACACACACACAAACATGAAAAGTGAGGAGGGATTTGGAGAGCACATAACAGATGTTAAAGACATCTCTGATACTGAAGTATCATTTCAAGTTAAACGGATTACTTACCACCAGGTTTCCTGTGATTTATAACCACAAAACCCAAATTGAGTCTTTAATAAAGCACTCTGTTTCATTAGCCGCTAACAACTCGCCATTAAAAACACATTAATACATTAAGAAGAGCGCTTTGGGAACAACATTATCAAAGCCTGATTTATATATTTTTTAAAAACTCCCAGAAACCACATTCTTTCCAGCGTTATGAGGAAAAAACATTACACCACATAAACACACAAATACCCGTATCCCGTTTCCCTAAATGTAATCTTTTGTCATGAGCACATGCTTCTTACTGTAGTGCTAGTACAGCCTGTGACACAAACATCATTAGCTTTTGCAATGTCTTGAATATACATATTTACACATACAGTATTTACACACATAAATAAAATGTCAATGTTAATATGTTAATATCATAAATCAGTCCAAGACAAATAGTTGAAAAAAGTCTAAGTGTAAAACTGAGGATATCATATTCCTCATGTTATTATATTAGGTGGCTTTGATGATTTCATTCGGCTTATTGCAGCCACACATCCGTTCAAGAATTAGCACCATGTAAACAATTACAGTACTATGCACATTTTGGTTTTCAGTTGTGTACTCAAACCACCGCAATTAGCAAAGAGGCAAATGACCCTAGCCGAATAACTCATTTGTCTGTGAAAACTGACCTTCATAACTTATTTACTTTATATCTTCACAGTGGATCAAAAGTGAACCACACAGTGGTACCTCGGCATACGAATTTAATTGTGAAACACATTTTCCCAAAGGAAATAATGTAGAAGCCCACTTAACCCTAATTTATGATTCCTCTTGGTACCGGACTGGTTTAAAAACAAAACTGGCTCCCTTTTCTTCTTGCTACCAGTCTTGATAATATGTTTTCACCATATCTTGCACAAAATGCAAAAAAGACTCATATAAATATTTATACTTCACTTGGCTTTCACACATGCGTGAAAGTGACGAACATGACACACTGATGCAAACAAGTTCTGAACGGCTCCCAGACGTGGCAGAACTTAAGCACATGCAAGCCGGTGCTCTGTTCGGTTCGGTTATGCCGAGGCAAATTTCTTGCAAAATTTCATCTCTTTAGGTGAAAATTTGCTTAAGCAGGGCAATCGTATACCAAGGTACCACTCTATAATTTTTTTTTGAATGGCTGTAACAGTACAGTTTAATGCATTTAAAAGTGCAAATCCAGGATAATTTCTTTGTGTAAAATATTAGACTTCTTATAGGCTTTAGTCACATCACCTTTAACAACATTTTCACACCTTACCTTATATGCTATGTCTAGGATAAGAGAATTAACAATACATTTTCGATACATTTTGATTAATTACAGCTTGTTGCAAGTACAACTGCCAATAGCACAAAATTAAACCATTTCCAGAAGCCCGCTATTCCTGATATCCAAATAATACTTGATCAAAACATTGAATCAACTAACCCCGGCATTGCAACCTTTATACAGCCAGCCTCACCTCCACTGGTCTCGAAGGTGACATAATCGCTGGTGATGATGGGCTGTTCATGGGAATACACACGGAGCCGGTACTTAGCTCCAGCTATCAACCCAGCCAGCTTAATGGGGGGTTCATGTTTGAACAGCACAGTTTTCATAGACCCATTACCTTAGGAGGACATAAGACAAATGTCCATGAATTGAGGACATAGCAACCTGTCAGAAAACATGACTAGAAGGTGCTGTGGATCTATTGAGACCAGAAGGTGAAAGTGTTCATACTGTATGTCAATAAACATTGAAGGGTAATCTTTTGGGGACTTTTAAAAGTAGGTATAGGTATACATATTTTCCCATCAGACAGTGTGGCAGAGCAGTGCATGGTGACAAGTCTAAATTCTGAGATCAAAATCAAGTGTGTCAATAGATTAAACTGAATTTAACACAGTTATAACTTTTTTTTTTAAATAAGCAACATTCCTCAAAGTACATACTGTAAAAATGCAAATGGTTTTGAAAATGTGTATTGTAATATTGGATAACCATTACCAACTGTATAAGACAACTGCTATACTAACATGTGGTATTATACTTGTAACCACTTGTTTGTCCTCATTGGGTCAACAGATCACCCAACACATTCATCGTACATTTAGTATGTTAGTAATCCATAAAAGACAATTCTTACATAAAGGCTCAAAATGAAAACTACATGGCCAAAGAGTGTCTCCTAGGATTGTGTGTTTCCCATTATCATGAACACTATTTGTTTCTTTCTTTTTAGGTGAAAAGTACCCATCTGTAAACATGCCTAGAAGTGAAATTTCAATCTGGAGGTGAAAAATAGCTAAGAATCTTAAAACATCCGTACCATTAACATAATTGTAGTCCAACGTAAAGAAAAAAGGGAAAACCCTCAATGGAGACATGACCTGGTTAACCTGGGCCTTCTGAAAGACATCTTTGTACTGTTTTAAGATGAACTGAGAACAGTTCATTTCTTTTATGCCATGTTGCTGTAATTAAAGCTACTATGGGAATGTCAACAAGGTGTTAAAAGTGTCACTTGCTCAAAAGTATAATGCATACATTTTATCTTTACAAAAGACGGGTGTCTATTTACGTCTTGCATGTCTGGGAACAGTAACCCCCATTCATAAAGCTTTTCAACTTGTCCTTATACAATGCCTTGCAATTGTATTTATACCTACATAAATACAATACATGGGGGCTACATAAATTACATACATTATATTATAACTTCCATTATATTTAAGAAATGGGGTACATTATAAAGGAGGCTGAATATAGCTGCATGCAACACTTTTCAGATATTTATTTAAAAAAAAAAAACATTTATCATTTACCTTCCACTTCACAATTATGTGCTGCTTTGTGTTGTTCTATCGCATAAAATCCAAATAAAATACATTCATTAAAATACAATACATTTGTGGGCATAACATGGAACAGTTAAAGGGGTATGAATACTTTTGCAAGGTTCTTTACAAGGGCTAATGTTTATTTATGGATTTGTTGTGGATTACCGTTTATCACGTCATTAACCTAAAATGCTCTAGTTTAAAAAAAAATTATAAAATCATGCAATAGAAATAAGCTTAGTAACTAATCTGTTTTTAAAACTCCTACCAGTTATTATAATTTAAAGCCATTTGCAACACTGTCTGGTGGAAAAGCATAATGTATGCCTCAATAGAAACTGATATAAAGGAAGGGAAATGCATTCCTTTCCTCACAAAGTACACGAAAACAATTACAATAACATTAATGGCCTTTGATTCCGAGTCAGTATCGCCAATTATAGGTTGACAAAAACAATTGAGCAACAGTCTCAAATATCTCCAGACCTTGTCTTATCAAGAATGAAAGAGCACTATGTCACATTATGCCTCCTCAGAGTAAAGTCGAGCTTGCATAATGGAGTTACGAACATGAGAATTACTTTAAGAAGCTGGTGACAGCATGCAACATGCTTTAAATTTCTAGCAGTCACACACTGCTCGACAAGAATTCAGTCATTTGAACTCCCTGAATGTGAAACCACAGCACACGCTATGCTATTTCTTTAAAGAACCACAGCAGCAATAGAATATGACTTGCAGTAAGTGTGATGGCTAGCTAAAGCTACAAGGTGAACCAACCTGAGGATGTATGCTTAGTTCATCTTTAGTGTTCCATAGACACGTAATGAAATATGACCCATCATTTGTAGCTTTAGCTTTTCGAAGAAAAAAAAAAAAAAAAAAAAGGAAAAAAAAGATGGGCATGCTGAATGGGGGGAAAAAATCTGCATGCCAGCATGTGGCCCCTATAGACACCATCATGATGTGATTTTCTTTTGGGCTTCATAAGCATATTAATGCACAGAGAATACACAATGCATTATAAAGCAATATGTTTTTTTTTTTTTTAGGTACGAACTAGAACAAATCACGGCAACACCAGACAAAGCAATTCTCCTGTCCACCTTCACACACCACTTCACAGTATGGCACACAGACGGAGCATGCTGCAGCCAGCTACTTCACAGGCCCAGAGTGAGAAAGAGAGGGAGAGAGAGATAGAAGGCAGGTCTGTCAGTTGACTAATAACACATCCTGTTGTGTGAGTGGAGAATTCTGCAGAGGTTACTTTACAACGGTGTGTGTGCGCGTGCGTGTGCTTGATATCACACAGTGCCATGATATCTAATCTATCCACAAAACGCCGGTTCATGTTCATGTTTTGTAAGGTCTCCTCAGATGAAACCGCTAGCCGGCATACATTTACACCGTCTCAGAGTGTGATTGCTTCATGTTTCAAGGTCAAGTCTGTGATTGTGATAGCCCCTTTGAGATAAATCCGAAGAAAGCTAAGAATCATTAACCCCTTCAGTATCCCTCTCCCCTAAAAGACAAAAGAAGAAGTAGAGGCCTATGTTGTGCATGAGATGCCAACCAGGCTCTTGCAGTGTGCTAAGCTAAGCAGCAGTGAGGCAGCCATACGAAGAAATATTAGCGTAAAAAGGAACGTGAGGTGGAGGTGAACAATCAGATTCAAACTGTTATGAGAAATGTATAGGCACATGAAGAAGGAACGACCAAGAGAGAAAGAGGATAGAGAGAGAGTGAGACGAAGGGAGAACGCTATCCACCATTAGATTGTCCATACAGTACGTACTGTAGCAGCTGAATACTTCAGAGCTTTAACGGTACTGTATCGTGTGCTAATTCCAAAGTGCTACATGAAAGAAATGTGCGCTACAAGTGTTAAATCTATAAAAATTATGCACAAATGAACAATAGGGGTTAGCCACATAAATAAAGGAGGGGGGGGGGGTTTGTCCGAGAGAGAGAGAGAGGTTTCGAGTGGCGATATCTCCAGACATTTGGTATTATAAAGATTCTGTCACCCAAAACAAGAAGTTATTTTTATTGTTCTTCGTCTCTTTCTCTCATTCTCGTCTTTCCTCCTAATCGAACTCCCTTTGTCCTGAATTTACTCAAATCTCTCCCTGTTCCTGCAAGCCACTAGAAAGAATAGGAGCTTTATAAAGGGAACTTTAAGGACTTGCAAGGACACAAACCAAAGGCCCAAATGAAAAGACCAAGACAGGATCTTTTTATCTCTCGTAGATGGCAGATGAAACAAAGCACTGCTGCTTTGTTCTTTCGAAAGTGCATGAATAGAATATATATATAAGGGTTATTGTACAAGAAGGTGCGCAGCATGAAGAGGAGCACTACTCATACAGTAGCTGTTAGATATGATAAATGTTCCATTGGTCTGTACAAAATCTGCTATCGCAGAACAAAAAACGTTGGAATTTACAGCAAAATCTGTCACTACGCATATCTCAGCGATAAACCCAGCTAACTCTTCAGGCGATCTTGGTCTTGATTTATGTCCTAGCGAACCCGATCGAAAGCGCAGAGGTTCCCTTCATAAGCTCTCAGTGGGAGAATCTGGGTCTTACTGTCCAGTGTGAACTCTAGCACAAACTCGCTGCTGTCAACCGGGAAGTTGTGCTTCCAGCTGACGTTAGCATAGTCACTGTTAGCATCCACGGTCAGATTCCAGATCTTTACACGCGGGGCTAAGCAGAACAGGTGGGAGAGGAGTATATTTCACAAATTTCAACCACTGGAGGAAAGTGACAAAAGCTAATACTTACTACACCAGCATGTTAGCTACTCCACTTTTATACAATTTTATTTTTTTTTACATTTCTGGCTTTACGTTGATGAAGGCCCTTCTAAAGCATCTACATTACATTCTGTATAGACTGTCTTTTAATCTCATGAAGGAATTACAAGCTAATTGGATGCCACAGTCAATACAAATGATTTTATGTCAATACTAATTTGGGAGCAATGTCTTCTTATAGGGTAAAGGTCATCTCTCACTTGTCAAAAATGGCCACTTAAGCTTGACAAGGCATCCGTATCATGAATATCACTCACTCACTCACTCACTCATCTTCTATACTGCGTAATCCAGTATTCAGGGTCGCGGGGACCTGGAGCCTATCCCAGGAGGCTTAGGGCATGTGGCGGGCTACACCCTGTAAAGGGTGCCAATCCATCGCAGGGCACACACACACACACTCATTCACACACTATGGTCAATTTGGGAACGCCAATTAACCTTACCTACATGTCTTTGGACTGTGGGAGGAAACCGGAGTACCTGGAGGAAACACAGAGACGGGAATCGAGCCTGGCCAGGAATCGAACCCGGACCCGGGAGGTGCAAGGCGACACTGCTAACCACTACAGCACCGTGCCGCCCTATCATGAATATATCATCGGAGTCTTGCAAACAAGTCTTGCTTATCCCAGTCACCTACAACTGCATTCGGATTAACTACCTTTTTCTTTTACATTGATTTTTTTTTTTTATTAACTAAAGTCTGTGCAAATACCCAGCATGAAAGGCAGGGTGGGGTGAGTTGTAGTGGTGGTAGTGGTAGTGGTAGTAGTTGTAGTAGTAGTTGTTGTAGTTGTAGTAGTTGGAGCAGGAGTAGTGGGGGCAGCATCAGTTGTTGGGGCAATGGTGGTAGTTGCTGAGGTTGTAATGGTTGTACTTGGGGATGTAGGTGGGGAAAAGAGGGGAGGAAGAGTTGCAAAGACATCTGTAGACTCGATCACTGAGAGAGGAACAGAGCAGCAGTTAAGCAGATCAAAAACGTAGATAGCAGCATAAAGGATACATACACAGAGATTACAAGACCACAAGCTATAATGCTGGACAGAATTCCCACAACTATTTCGAAATCCAATTTAGAAATTCTTCTATTTCTGCCATTCAACTGAAATTGTCAGGAAGCTTGTAAATTACATTGAAATCCCAGGTATACACTTACAACAAAAATCAAGAATAGCATTTTGAGATGCATACTGACACCACTTTACACCAATGATTAGGATTGTGGATTTCAGTTCCAGCCCTGGAGACCCCCAGCTCTCAGGTCTGTTAGCTTTATAGTAACAGTATGATACAATTGTAATATTAATATATTATTGAACTATTTAAAATATACACTATTTTGCACCTTTTTGACAAACATCCATGGCTCTCATCGTGTGACAGTATAGCACAGTGTATAACATCACGTCATACAGATCAAGGTCATCTTCACTTAATGTTCACATCAAACAGAAAGGGTATAAATGTGATCTCTTTAACTTTGATTGCGCCATGATTTTTGGTGTCAGACATATTTCGATTGAGTTTTTCAGAATCTGATGATCTTCAGGGATCACAGCTGTTAAGATTTAAATAGTTTTTGTGCACTGAATGGATCAGACCAGGGTTCGATTCTACAACTCTGAGAATTCTACAAGCAGAAACCCCATGTTGAAGAGTGATGTCAGAGTAGAACGGCCAGACTGGTTCAAGCTAACACAATTAACAATTCTTGCAAAATGATCATCCCTATACGAACATTGCAGTAATGTCCATTGACAATAATTACAGATGATATTTTCTCACCTGCCCTTTATGCATTTTTCATAAGGGCTTTGCAAAAATATTAGAGCATGCTAGTAAAAGTTATCATTCACACATATGGTGAAAGACCAGTCGTTACCTCCCCAGTATAACAAGAAGCCAGGTGACATCTGGAGTGTTTACAGACATTTCCTGGAACCCCCACCCCTTCCTTGAGCTCATTCATCGAAATAAAATCCATAATTCTATTCATATACACTTGCACTAAATATTTATACATCTGGACAATTGCACATGTCACTTTCACTAGTCACCTTTCATGCATATTTGCATAACCATTGTCACTTTAAATTCTCTCTATATATATATATATATATATATATATATATATATACTCCCCCCCCATATTTCTATATTTTGCAATATTTTATTATGCCCTTATTGTACAGTTTATTTTACTAGTTAAATTTATTTCTTTAGTATTTCCTTTTATTGATATTTATTTTACATACAAGTTTTTATTTTCTTTTTAAGGTCACTGGCGGTCCCGTGTGAGCATTTCACTGCATATTATACTGTGTATGACTGTGTATGTGACAAATAAAATTAGAATTTAAAAACATTTGAATTTAATTAGACAAATTAATATTTAACACTGTTCAATTTGTCTTAATCCAGAAATGATGGAAATGCTTGCTTTTCTTTCTTTCTGAAATTAAACAATATATTGAGATATTTTAAAATAGAAAATCTGGATCAGGGAAGAAGAAAAAATCAATATCGCACATGTCTGCACTGAATGTTGAGGTGAACAGAGGACAACAGAAAAGATCACAGTGAGTTCCACTCCGATCAGCCAAGAATTGGAATCCGAGGATACACAACTGCCTTTAGGCTTACTAAAGCGGGCCAGTTAAACAATGGGGGGGGGGGGGGATCAGACCTTGGTTTGTGTTGGAGCCCATGTTTCATACTTATTTGGAAGAGTCAACAATAGAAAGGCACCAGTGCTCTCAGGGACCTGCAAGGAAAGAGCCTAAGACCGCAGACTAGGTCTCCAAACACGCCAGACCCCAATTCGATCGATCACCTGTGGGACAAACAAGTCCAATCCATGGAGGCCACACCCAGCAACCCACAGAACCCAAGGGATATGCTGCCAAGTCCTGGTACAGACACAGCACAACCCCTGAGCTCTTGTGGAGTCACGCCCCAAGGGACGAGAGCTGCTCATGCGGGAATCTACACATTATTGGGCACTGCAATGTTAAGGCTGATCTGTGTACATACATTGTGATGGAAATGATCCACCACTGTTCGTTTTCTCTTTTGTTCATTTATTCTCTATTCATAATTGTATGCTTAGAAACATATAGTAAACCTGCAATATATCTACAACAGCCTACTTATATTTTAATCTGTATATATTTATCAGTATGTTGTACATGATATTGATATACAACAATAAATAAAACATACTGTATTTAACACAATACATTTTAACATATGGTTAATGTAATTAAATCTTTTCCTGATCATATACATTTTTTCTTCTGATCAAATGTGAATACCAAATAGAATCTTGATAAATACACTTTATATGCATTACTGGGATTTTATATATATATTAATGAGAGTAGGGGGTCTATACAGGCCTGTAAACGAATGTGATTGTAGAGACAAATGTTTCTAAAGTTTCTAAAGCTTCGCCTGAACGTCTTCTGAAATAAAAGAAACATCAAATATTGGGTGTGGCAGGCTCAGGAGTAGCTCCATTTTAGTTCTTTAAATATCATCTTAACTGATGCAACACTGCCATCAAGTGGTCATATGGTCTAAAGTCTTTCTGATTTCTGATATTTAATGTACAGTAGTTGTGGGAACTCCATCATGGAAAACATGTCCACCACCATAAAGTTCACCATATTGCAACCAGTCAGAAAGGGGCTATGCATCTGTCTACATAAAATTTTCATATAAATGAAAATATAGTGAATAACACACGACTGAGAAGAGAATAGACTTAGCCTTACTCTTTTACAGCTTCACCTAGTTAAATCCTTCAAAATAATGCAACATTACCGAACCACATTGTTCCATTTATTAGTCCATGCAAACACAGCCACAGAGATTAAGTAATAAAGCAAAGCTCAACAATTCTGAAATTTAATTGGAGTCGGGCAGCAGGCAAAAAACATGAAGTGTGCATGATGGTTAAAAGCAGCCAGCGGAACACAAAACTGCATAAACTCAACGGTTATGCTTGTCAGAGAATCTTCCTCTGAATTCAATAACAGTACAATTTACAAAATTATTATGCTTTCTATGAAATAGAATGGATGTGGGCTCTGCATTCCCAATGACCATTCAGCAAGCAACTTAATGCATATTCTTACCTGTTAGATACACTCACGTGACAAAAGATAAAGCTGACAAGGTCTGACAAAGTACAACAGTTCCAAACGATCGAAATGAAATATAAACATAGCGGCAAAAGTGCAAGCATTGATGATGGTATATGGATTTAGCAGTTGAATGAACGATTCCTAAACTTCTCACTGAAAGGAAGTTGTAGAAAGCATGCTCAAATAGAAATAGAAATGGTAATCTTCAAAGGCTTCGATGCAAGGCGAGTTATCGAAGGAATAAGATTGGAGTCTTCCAAAACAGCATTAAACCTTCAATAATCCTACAAGGTATAACTTTGCTGGAGCTCAGCAGTTATACCCAACAGCTCTCTGTTTCTCAGACATTCATGTCACGATGTAAAACCACCACTCATTCATGAAGGCATCAGTTTCCTGCATGCTTAAAATGTGAAATGAGAAAAGCATGCTGGGATAGGCCACATGAAACATGTGACAGCAAGGGACTCCATGATAACGATGCTCTCAGGGATAAAGGGTCAACTGATAAGAAAGAAAGAAGTACTCTTATTTAACTGATTACAGGCCTAGAATATATATATATATATATATATATATATATATATATATATATATATATATACAGTATATATATATATATAAACACCCTTTATCTAAACAAGCATAGTGTCAGTAAGTGCTAACAGCAGTGCAGTGAATGAAGTCCCATCCCTGAAAGCACATAATGATATGGACAGAAACATAAAGGTGGACACCTAAACTGGGATATAACCATCACAGCAGCCAGTGCAGTTAAGACCGCTTCATTAAAGGATGTATGTTAGAGTGGACCTCTATGCCACCCCAACATGTACACCTCACCTCACTGTATAAATCATTAGCATTTTTCATACCCACGTCTTTGATGAGTTAAGTATAATGGACTGTATTCAGAGTTGAAGACTGCGTTAATACTAGAACTACTGTACACACGTCAGAATGATCAGGAGTTGATTTTTTCCCCTTAAAAAAGCAGTATCACATTTATTCACTGTTACAAGTTATTTTAAAGTTAAGTACACAGCACCACTGTCTGACAACATGTAGTAACTACAATATTTCACCCTCGAAGATCTGAATCTTTTTCAGAGGTTCTGATAAGCAGCTTTTAACCATATCCATCGTTTAAAATTCTATTTATTATTAGGGCTGAGGTACCAAACTTAGATACTTTTATTAAACCGACTGAATTGCTTTAATACCATCAATTATCCAAAAAAATGCCCCAGTCAGGATGGAGACGTCATTACAACCAGCCCAGACACAGTGTGTTGTATTTTAAGAGGCTTGACTACGGTGTGCCTTGCATACTAAGTACAACAATTTCAATATTTAATAAATATAAAAAGAAGAAGAAGAAGGAGAAATGCATTTGACATAGTTAATTTTTGGGATTGCAATCTTAGTTCATTAAGAATTGTAAACTATGAACATGTACAGATTCATATTACTGTGTGGGAACTTTGAGCTTGCTCTTGTGAAGCGTGAACTGTTAACAGACACTTTGAGTTCTGGTAGACAGGTTTATTTTTTAAATGTTGTAAAATTATTTTAAGTGGAAAAATTGCTGAAACAATGTAACACAGATCCATTTTCTAACCAAGCTTGGGACCAGCACTGCATGCAATTGCTGTGTTACAGTATATATGGTGAGGTGTTAAGGGTCTTGGCCAAGGACCCACCAGTGGTGACCCAGCAGTGGCAGGGCACAAACCTCTGACATTCCGATCAGCAACCCAGAGCCTCAATCCCCTGAGCCATCACTGTCCCTCTATAGGAAGTAAACTAAAGATATGTTCTTCTTTCAATAAAATGGATCTTACAAAATCGTTCTCAAGGAACGTATCTTGAGAATCTGGTAATAATGTCAAAATCTTGCTCTTGGTACTACTATAGTATGTAAAAGTTTGGAATGAACCAAAGCCCTATTTATTATTGAATATATTCAATCAGAATATTAATAAACATGAGAAACAATCAGGGGGCATAGAGACTTAGTGGTTAGCACTGTTGCCTTGCTCCTCTGGGGTCTGGGTTCGATTCTCACCTCAGGGTCTGTGTGCATAGAGTTTGAATGTTCTTCCCATGCTTTGTGGATTTTCTTTGGGTACTCTGGTTTCTAAGTATAATTGCCATTCCAAGATTACCCATAGTGCGTGAATGAGTTTGTGAGTGTGTGTATATGTTTGGGTGTACCAGGGGTAGCTCAGTGGTTAAGGCATTGGACTACGGTTCAGAAGATCCCAGGTTCAAACCCCACAACCACCAAGTTGCCACTGTTGGGCCCTTGAGCAAGGCCCTTAACTCTCAACTGCTCAGATGTGTAATGAGATAAAAATGTAAGTCGTTCTGGATAAGAGCGTCTGCTAAATGCCTAAATGTAAATGTACCCCGCCTTATGCCCTAAGTCTCCTGGGATAGGCTCCAGGCCCACCCTGCTCTCCCTCTAGCACTGTTGTTACCAGTCCGAGCACTGCATGCTCTGTACTGTGAAATACTAAGCTTTTCTCCTTTATTATTATTATTATTATTATTATTATTATTATTTCTAATAATAACACATTATTTATTATTTATTTCATTCGTAAATTATTTGTATTTGCATATATTTAAAGTTATTATTTTATCAATATTTCAATGAATTATTTTTTTTTTATGCTACATAATGTTGCAGCTGACAGGATATTTAAAGTATGGTAAGCCTTACCAATCTTACAAAAAAAATAAAAATAGAAAAGGTTTCACTCCCCTGGCAAATTAAAGGTACATTAACATTAAGCTCCTATGTGGCAGATGTCTAAAGTGTTCCTTTTTTTGGTTATTGATGTATTTTGAACCTTCAGTATCATCTGCTCTGAATACAGCCCAAAGAGCGCTATGATTGTACAGTCATAATGGTGTTGATGTACTGTGAATAAAGCAAGCAGTCTCTCATTACAACTGCACTGGGCCAGAAGGAAAAACAGGGAGACAAACAGAAAGACAGATAGGCAAATCGGCAGGCCATTCCTCATTACCTACACCTGTAGGGTCAGTACTTGAAGTCAAGTCTTCTGTTCACACCGAGTGTGAGAGAGAGAGAGAGACAAGAAAGGAAGGAGGAAAGGGACAGGTCAGAAAATACTGAGAACACACAGAAGTTAAGAGACAAACGGTATGATAAAGTAAGAACAGAAAAAGAGAAAAAGAAAAGCTTCTCAGGAAGACAGGAAGATGACAGACAGACCCACAGAAAAAAAAGATGTGGGGTGATTGTGCTCTCAGCCACCGTCCATTCACTGACCCTAACAGCGGTCAACAGTGGTGATTGTCCTGAGTTGACCTATATGACGTCAGTGTTCAGTGAAGGCATTCTTCATACTGGTATAGAATTACAAAACAAGCTTCTGTTCAGTGAAAACGAGAACGAGAGAGAGAGAGAGAGAGAGAGAGAGAGAGAACTCTTACATGCTTTTTCTACTCTCAACTAATTCCCTATTTAGACAGACTGATGCACTCACTCTTATGAATGTGAGTCTTTTTTATAGGAAAAAAAATTTATGTACATTTCCACTCTGTCAATAATCAAGTTCTGCATTTCAGTGTAAAGTAGTAAAATATCATTATAATAGGTACAGTAATAACTTGTATTAGTCAAACTATATTGACACAACTTTTTGTTATTTGATTGACGTGCATGCTGTTCTTTTTCCAAATGGCATATGCTGTATGAGTGACTGCTCACCTTCATTGGAAAAATGAGGCGATTCCTCAGCATAGACCTCACCCGAGCCGACCTGCGTCCGGGCAGACAGGAAGAACTTGTAGCGGGTAAAGCGATCGGGCAGTTGCATGGTGTGCTCCGTCTGATTAGGGAAGAAGTTCATGACCTGGATATTGCCCTCTTGCGTCCCATTCACTAGAAATTACAAAAAGTGATTTGACAATTTAAACCAAAATTGGTTTATTAATTGGAGTTCAGTACTTTGTAAGTTTAAATAATAATGTGAAAATTGTGTTAATGTGACTGTATGTGAATCTTATTATGTCTGACACAGGCTGAAATTTTGTAAAAGTTTTATGCTCTTAATACAGTAATCAGGTAATTGTGCTGTCAAATTTATCATTAGACATTTTTCCATTTCCTGAGATGCCTATTCACCATCACCGCAGTAATTAATAGGCCACACTGCAAGTGGAATTACACAAAAAACACCATCAAACACTGAGTTTTGAAGATTATCTACAAATTAATGACAAATTATATACTTCATTTCAACAATAAGCTGTATGTACAATATTAGTATGGATTTAATTAGAGAAGTAAGTAATTTGTTTAAAAATCATTTTAATTTTGAATTTATAGTAATACATGGCAAATACTGGAGAAGTCAATAATACAGTATAAACCTTTCCTGGACGAAACTGATTTTTCAGATTAAAAGTGGGCTAACCTGTCTTGTATTGGAGTGTGTATCCGATCAGAATCCCATTCGGTTCTAGAGGTTTATTCCACTGTAAGTGAACGCCGCTGTTCCTCTGCACAATCCTAAAATATTTGGGTGCCCCTGGCACTATTCAGCAGTGAGAAAACATTTCATTATTCATTTGCAAAAAAAAATTAGGATTCAAGATAATCATACTGTACATTATTGCCATTCATTTAAAAAATTTTGAAAATCAAAAAGAAACAAATGGACAGTAATTGTAAAATAATCAAATAAAAAATGTCCTACAGCCTTCCTTGGACTGAAACTCCACAGTATTGCTGTGCGGTCCCTCAAATTTGTTGTTGGCCACCACCATGTACATCTTGTATTTGCTGTATGGGACGAGGTCCATCAGGACGCCACTGCTCTGAGACACATCGCTAAAGAAACCTTTTGTTTTCTTGTCCTTATTCACCTTCAAGTCTTTCACCAGGCTGGCCTCCCTCCAGTAGTACAGCTAAAATTGTTGCACAAGAAAAGTAATTAAAAAATGTAGGCCTCTTACCACTGACATAGATGATCACATATGCTACTGTATAAAATGTACGGATATTAATCCAGCTCAGGTTCAAGTACAGGTGGCCATGAGCCATTCCAAATTACATACTTTGAAATTACAAACTTTTTCTTTCCTGATACATACTGTACTGTACATTCATATATACACACATGCATACATACATACAAACTGGATTCCAAAAAAGTTGGGACACTAAACAAATTGTGAATAAAAACTGAATGCAATGATGTGGAGATGGCAAATGCCAATATTTTATTCAGAATAGAACATAAATCACGGAACAAAAGTTTAATCCGAGAAAATGTACCATTTTAAAGGAAAAATATGTTGATTTCAAATTTCACGGTGTCAACAAATCCCAAAAAAGTTGGGACACGTAGCAATAAGATGCTGGAAAAAGTAAATTTGAGCATAACGAAGAGCTGGAAGACCAATTAACAGTAATTAGGTTAATTGGCAACATGATTGGGTATAAAAAGAGCTTCTCAGAGTGGCAGTGTCTCTTAGAAGCCAAGATGGGTAGAGGATCACCAATTCCCACAATGTTGCGCAGAAAGATAGTGGAGCAATATCAGAAAGGCGTTACCCAGCGAAAAATTGCAAAGACTTTGCAGTTATCATCATCAACTGTGCATAATATCATCCGAAGATTCAGAGAATCTGGAACAATCTCTGTGCGTAAGGGTCAAGGGCGTAAAACCATACTGGATGCCCGTGATCTCCGGGCCCTTAAACGACACTGCACCACAAACAGGAATGCTACTGTAAAGGAAATCACAGAATGGGCTCAGGAATACTTCCAGAAACCATTGTCAGTGAAAACAATCCACCGTGCCATCCGCCGTTGCCAGCTGAAACTCTACAGTGCAAAGAAGAAGCCATTTCTAAGCAAGATCCACAAGCACAGGCGTTTTCATTGGGCCAGGGATCATTTAAAATGGAGTGTGGCAAAATGGAAGACTGTTCTGTGGTCAGACGAGTCACGATTCGAAGTTCTTGTTGGAAATGTGGGACGCCATGTCATCCGGACCAAAGAGGACAAGGACAACCCAAGTTATTATCAACGACCCAGTTCAGAAGCCTGCATCTCTGATGGTATGGGGTTGCATGAGTGCATGTGGCATGGGCAGCTTGCATGTCTGGAATATATTCAGGTTAAAAATATAAAAATATATTCAGGTTCTAGAACAACATATGCTCCCATCCAGACGTCATCTCTTTCAGGGAAGACCCTGCATTTTTCAACAAGGTAATGCCAGACCACATTCTGCATCAATCACAACATCATGGCTGCGTAGGAGAAGGATCCGGGTACTGAAATGGCCAGTCTGCAGTCCAGATCTTTCCCCTATAGAGAACATTTGGCGCATCATAAAGACGAAGGTGCGACAAAGAAGGCCCAAGACGATTGAACAGTTAGAGGCCTGTATTAGACAAGAATGGGAGAGCATTCCTATTTCTAAACTTGAGAAACTGTCTCCTCTGTCCCCAGACGTCTGTTGAGTGTTGTAAGAAGAAGGGGAGATGCCACCCAGTGGTGAAAATGGCCTTTTGGGATTTGGGATTTGTTGACACCATGACATTTTGATTCACCATATTTTTCCCTTAAAATTATTCATTTTCTCAGTTTAAACTTTTGTTCCGTGATTTATGTTCTATTCTGAATAAAATATTGACATTCATTCATTCATTCATTCATACATACATACATACATACATACATGCATGTATATGAGAGGCGTTCAAGTAATTTCAAGTCATACCAATTTATTTTGAATGACGGCATAATATAATGAAAAACAAAAAAACTTTCTGTTCACACTACCACATCCCATAAAGCTTGGTGTAGAGCCCATCCAAGTCAGATAAAATTGTCCAAATCAGTACTTCCATTATTTCCCTCCTTGCCTCAACTACCAAAGTAGGCCTGGTAGAGGAGAATAACGAATTGTTTATAATGTTTCTCATGATCTTTTTACGTTTCTTCCTGTCCAGAACTCCGCGTGGTAGCAGCTTGCAGATCTTCTCGTTCTGAACAATTTATGCGCAGTTCTGCCCCTCGCGAGACCCGCGTCGTTACAAGAAAAGGTTTTGCCTGCAACATACTCTATGCTGCCAGTAACTCACTACAAAATCACAATCAAAGCATGAGTTTGCTATACAGAATATTTTTATTAAAATCCAACCAACATATGGATTGAAACGCTGTCCAGGGTGTACCCTGCCTCGTGCCCAGAGTCTCCTGGGATAGGCTCCAGGTCTCCGCGACCCTAAATACAGGATAAAGCGGTATAGAAGATGAATGAACCAACATGTTACTTACAGTATGCTAAATTTCCTCCTGAAATTACCACAAGCACAACTTCAGGCTGATTTATTCTTAGTGACAAAACTGTTCAAGATGGAATTATAGCATTGTGCAAAATAATAAAAAATTCACACTGCTCTCACCAAAAAACATTTACCCAAATATTTTGGCCAAATATTACCAAATACCAAATATTTTATGGTATTTAACACCCTTGTGATAAAAAAAAAAAACTAAACATGCAAAACATATTCACTATGAATACTTCTTGCTTCACTAAAAAAAAAAAATTCTCAAACCTGCAAAAATAGAGTTTGACTTTGAGAGTAAGTAACGTAAGAACTCACCCTGTACTCTTTAAACTCTCCGTTAATGGATCTGGCCTCAACAGGGCTCCAGTTTATATTCACTTTACTGCTGTTTACTTTTGTCACTCTGAGGTTTCCTGGTGCTTCGGATGGCTCTGACGGAAAAGTGCAAAAAGTGAAGCATGTGGTATTTCAAGCACATACATAAATTAAATGCAGGTACTGTACTTACTGTCCTCTCCTGAGTAGCCAATCACTATGTTTGACTCAGGACCTGGACCAAATTCGTTGACTGCCTGAATCTTGATCTCATAGGGGACATAAGTGTCTGTATTACTGACCACATGCTTTGCACCGGTAGTAGTTATGTTTTTCCACTGCTCCCCTGAGTCCTTCGTCCTCCACGAGACCATGTAACGGAGCTCAGGCCCATTCCTTTCGTTATCGAGTAAGGGCTTTGATCAAAGATGGATATTTTAGTTTAAAGAAATAGTCATTATACAGCATTATAAAAGTAAATAGTTTACCCTCCTACAGCTTTACAAACATTTTAAATTGCTCAGCAGAGATTCATCAGAGAAAGTTGCATAAACCTTACATGTCCATAAATGTTTAAAATGAAACTCTAGAAGTTTGTATTTATTTATCAATTTGACTGAAAAAACTAATGTTTTACTTACTGTACATTACTGTGCAAAAGTCTTGGGCACATACAAAAATATGGCATGAGCTAAAGATGCTTTTGAAAACATTTCTGCATAAAAGAAACTTCTATAAAGAGCATTAAAGAGTAATAAAATAACAGTCAATATTTGGAGTGAAAACTCATCGCTTAAAATCAGGAGTTTTAGACACAGATTTGTGCAGTTTTATAAGGAAACAGCTGTTAGGTTTTACTGAGCTTGCTGGAGAATATGAGTTCTTCTGGTAACTTTGTCACACTCGCTCATTTCTATTTTTATGCAAATCCCAGGAGCGTACAGTACATTAGGTTTTTCGTTTTCATCTGAAAACTGGTCTGTCTTGGACTATTTTTTCTTTACAGCCATTCATATATTCTCCTGTAGTGTTATTTATTTATAAATTTTTAAGTATATGGAAATATTGAATGATTTTGTACATAAATATGCAGGCATGATAAACATATATAACAAATATGTTACTGCATATAATATGGTGCCAAAGACTTTTGCACAATACTGTATATATATCGACATACAAATTTCTTAAGTTAATTCATTTAGGACATTAGATACTTTTTTTTATTTCATTTAATGCTTCAAAGTCAACATAGATTATATATCATGAAATAAATAGAAGATGAGCATCAGTAATCACCTGCCAAGTGATCTCCATGTTGGTACTCTTAGTACCCCACCCTTTAAGGCCACGGGGATTAACATAAGGGGCTAAAAATAAATAAATAAATAAATAATATTAGCATCTTACTAATTGTTTACCAATATAATATTTTTTTGCATTTTTAATACAAATTTCTCAAACTTATTTACTATATTACCCTGAACCAGATTATACTTATTTTAATTGAACCCCCTAAACATTCCACCTTATTTTGAGTCACAGATTAATAACCATCATAATTTTGATAAATAAAATAAATAAACAACAATAAGTCATATAAGCTGGGATTCACCAACATCTCCGGAATATAAGGGAGTAAAATGACTGCATTCATTACTGGTTAGAGCGTTGGAGCAGAACAGCAATATTTTCTCCTTTAAAAATACTTGCCCCTTTGCCCTCAGATACTTACGTGCTCCGCTGGTCTGGTAGCGGGCTGATGGCTGGCTTGGTCGGCTTTGACCCACACTGTTGATGGCGATCACCCTGAACTGATAGTTCACAAACGGAGACAGATCCAGGTTCACAGAATTCTGATCTCCTGCGTAACTCGATAAATTTTGCCATTCACCTGGACGCCACCTGTCCTCTTCATACTGAACAAGGAATTCTGCAAAGATGTGGCATAGTAAATTCTACAACTGCTTACTACTTTATAAAGTCTTTAAATGTGGGATATTAAAGTAACACATAAAATGTGGGCGAAGAACAATGACAGAATCTTACGTGTAACAGGACTGTTGTTCTCGTTCCCGGGGATCCAGGTGAGCCGGACAGAGCGTGCTGATAAATCAGACAGCTCCAGATCCTGAGGGGGATCAGGACGATCTAGAGAAAACACAGGACAAATGTGAGAAATTATATCACATTTTAGCCTTCTGTGTCATCTTCCCAAAGTCAGCATCTGAATTCTTATTACCAACACACAGGACTTGAAATGAAGAGCTATCCATTTGGCAAAAGAAAAAAAACGTTTGTCATTCGCATGCAACTTACAATACCAGTCATTTTTATTGATCTGATAACTATACTATGATCAAATAAATAAATACATGAATAAACAAACACTATACAATGACATCTCTTTGCATATGCATGCTTTGTGGGTTATTTCATAAAAATAAATTTTTAGGTAGATTTAGCCAGACATTGACAGAGTTTTTATTATTTTATATGTTTAATACAGGATCCTGGAGCTGAAATTACATAATCATTATAACCTCAAAGTGCAGACTTTTAGGTTTTTCCAACCTAATAGTGGCTACCTTGACTGGCTTTACACATTATATTTTCAATTAACAGCAACAGACTCCATTTGCAAATGCCAGTCATGTTTACTGCAAACAAATTGAGCCATTTCAGCCATATTCTAGTTATTACTAGAATTTACTTACATTCACTTACAGATTAGCAACTGATGGGTCGTGTGACACATTACGGCTCTATTGGACATTTTCTACGTAAGATTTATTAGAATATTATGCCGGTGTACAGCATTTGATAATCTTTTTCCAAACGTCACACATATTCACACACTACAATTTGGGAACGTCAATTAGCCTTATCTCATGTCTTTGAACTACTGGAGGAAACCCACCAAGCCCAACTCCATGCACACAGAGGCAAGAATTGTTCCCGGACGGGAATGAAACCAGGACCATGAAGGAGCAAGGCAACAGTGCTAACCTCTAAGCCACTGTGACACCTGTCTAAACAGTCATCAAGGTACAGTCAAATCAAATGAACAAAACTAAATCAACAATCACAAAAATCCTCATTCAAGCAGAAAAGGGAATAATTGTTACCTGCTAAGGCACTAGGTTTTGAGGGAGCTACGGATTCATCCTCTGTGAGGTCAAAGGTAAAACGTTATGGGTTAGTAGGTCTGTTAGTGAAGCAACACTAAACGTTTATACACATAGACACTTACTGTAACTATGCTATTTAGATGAGAAAAACTGTAGATACTAGAAAGACATTTCAAGTACTACTGTAGCTAAGGTTGAACAAAAGAAGCATTACAGATATGAATTCTATGGAATTACAATGCTGTCTACAGGTCACCAAAGCAATCTATCTAAAGGAAAATACATGTTTAGCAATAAAGTAATTATTAACCACAGTAAGTTAAAAGATTATAAATACTGGCATATGCACATACATTATAAATGACAATATTTCAAGTAATGTGTTAAATCTGTCAGCAATCAGAGTTTACTGAAACAAACCAAACTCTGCTTTAATCCAGTGTGTTTTTGTGCATATTCATATTTACTAATGACAAATTAAAGCAAAGACAATTAAGTGCTTTACTAAGGTGTTATGTCCCAATTTTGGTAAATCAAGTTCTCCAAGTAAAATGACCTTATTTTGGTTGATTATTGGTCTTCTCTAAAGATCACATGCCCATGCTTTAGTGTAACAGATATGCTAGTGAAGCATTCATACTGCTAGGCTGTAGCTCAGGTTTAGTCCGAAGCATTTGTTTCAGAAGGAATCCTTTATTTACAGTATGCTCTTTTATTTCTATTTATATAACCATGCTGTTAAAATACTGTAAAAGATCTACTACTTTTTCCTTTGATTTGTCACATGTGCATGTGTGTATGCATGTTTGGCCATGCTCAGGTGTCTGTTTGCAATAGAGAAAGTATGCAATGTATAAAACACATGCATGTGTGTGTGTGTGTGTGTGTGTGTGTGTGTGTGTGTGTGTGTGTGTGTGTGTGTGTGTGTGTGTGTGTGTGTATATACACTGTACCTAAAACAGTAAGGCGGGCGGAGGCAGAGTCCTGGTCTAACTCTGTAGTAACTGTGCAAACGTATGTTCCCTCATCGTCAGACTGGATGTTGCTAATGGACAATGAGTCCTCATCCTTTTTAAGCCTGCTCCTAAGTGCAGCACATAAATTTCAGTAAGATTAAAAGCAAAGCAACTGAGTGTAGTTTTAATGCATGGCACAATGCAATATATTGTGATGAGAAGTGTAGCGTGTATAGCATACAGCCAACTGTAATGCAGGGGCTTGTCGTTTTTGAGCCAGGTGACAATAATGGGGAGTGTAGAATCGTGTTTAATTTTGCAGTTAAAACGAGCCATCGTTCCTTTGTTGGCAGAGAGGTGCTCTGGAGCTTGAACGATCCGTGTTGGCTCTGGTAGGAAAAATAAATATAAAACATGTCCAAACCACATAAAAAAAAACATTTTAACGATATAATAAAAATTAAAAGAGGCACAAAAAAAATTATTTTGATTGATGATATTTATTAGAAAGATTTGACCACTCGTGCATCTTTTATTATAAACTATTATTTTTATTTTTAGTTACAATTTTTTATTATAAATTTTTGTAATTTTTTTAATGAATTGTTTATTTAATAAATTCGTTTTTACAAATATTTTTCAGTCAACATGATAATTTTTTTAGTCTTCAAGTTGAAAGAATAGTAATTGGAGGTGAAAGTCAAATTGAATTTGACATTAATGTTTGAACAAAATGCAAACTTTCCCATTAAAATAAACTACTTTGACCAGACTTTATTTTAAACGCCTCACCTTTGACTTCCAAACGGACCTGATCTTCAGCTTTGCCCAGGATGTTGCTTGCCACAAAAGTGTACGTTCCTTGGTCTTCAGGCTGAACTCGCTTGATCTCCAGCGTTCCATTCTCATGCAAGGTGTACTTCCCACCATTCGGAACTATGCCCTGGCCATTCTTAAACCTAGATCAACATAGGCACTTACCGTGGTGCATTCTGAATCTCAACCTTACACAATTATACAATCATTGTAAAACTTACCACCGCACATATGGGGAGGGTGAGCCAAAAAAAGGGCAATCCAGAAAGGCTTGTTTGTTTTCGATCACCTTAATCAGCTGGTTCTTGGGTCCCAATAACCTAGGTGCCATATCTGTAAATAACCAGGGTGCAATGACTCACTTACAGTTTTTTGTACTTTAATTGCAAAGTCCAGCACAAAAAAGTTTCCTTCCACTACTGATGCACTCAATGCAATATCCAACTACTTGGACAGATGTCTCACCCAGTATGTTGACAAAAGCATTGGCCAGCAGGTAGCCATGTTCGTTTGAGGCATTGCACTGGTACACAGCACTGGAACCAATTTGCACCGAGTTGAAAATGATCGCATCACCAACCACCTTCCTACTTGGATTATCCGGTGAACCTGCAGTTTCGAAAAAATAAAAAATAAATAGGCTTGCCAAAGTTCTTGTGTTGGACACCACAGTGTCTGAAGTGCATACTCACTCTCTATGGACTCTCCGTTTACCAGCCATTGAAGGCTGGGTTTGGGGTTTCCACGGACTAAACACTGCAGCTGGCCAGCCTCATTGGGAGCCAGCACAAGGTTAGATGGCTTATGTAGCCAAAAAGGAGCAGCTACGGAATGTAAGACATAAAATGCACAAATGCATGTGAGTTTAGTTTGGATTTTATTTTTGGTTATCATAATAAATTGTCAAGCACATCAAAAGGCATCAAACAATAAAACATATTTTTTAAAAATTGACAAAAATTGTTTTTTTTTGTATCTGACCTTTAACCTGGACAGAGATAGTGTGGCGGATGCTGCCCATCTTATTACTGGCCATGCAGATGTAGTCTCCAGAATCCTCATCTGACACAGACGATATGACCAGAGTTTTATTAAAGTTCTCAAATTTGACCTTCCCCTCTGGTAACTCTCCTCCTTTCTTAAACCATTTGATTCTAGGAGTTGGTCTGTGCGTGGGTAGAAAAGCACAGGTGTCAGAAGGCAAACATAATAACAGCAACCTAGTGTATTTCATCTTCAGAAACACTCACACTCCAGCAGCTATACACTCCAGGAGAAGCTCCTCTCCACGGAGCACCAGTTTGGAACTGGACATTCCAGAGGGAGAGAGAAAGGTAGGTGTTGTTTCTGGAATGTTCCGTGCTGTTGGACAGGAGAAGATTTATTTACCGTGCAGAATACACACAGACAAGACTAACAGACCTAGAACCAGGGTCAGGGTTCTATGTCTTATTGTCTGTGTTTCCTATTGCTTTTTCATTGCTTAAATCAAAAGGAAAAGACAAAAAAGAAAGAAGAAGAAACAATCCCATTCTATTTTCCTGTTTGATCCTGTTCAAAAATATGTGGCTTGAAAAACAGATGGGCCCAAAAATATTTATTGGACAAAACACAGTATTGGTGCTGATTTTATTTTTATGTTATACATATAATAAAGAAAATGGGTGTGCTTCACACTCTACTTCTGAAGTTAAGGCAACATAAAAGGGGCCAATCTTGCTTTTCTAAGCCTAAACATTTTTCAAGTTGCTAACTTCAGCTGGTTTTTGGGAGATGATTTTACACTATATGTGCCAAAAATGGCTATTTTACAGCGTTATTCTGTCTCGCTTCGAACAATAATGATTAAAAATGCTAATTATTCATATTTCTTCATGAGTATTAATACTTAAATTGGTTTAAGCTTCTAGGAGCATATGACCAGTAAAAATTGTTGCTTAAATTAAAGCATTCCATTGGCACTCCAAATTTTTACCCCAAAAAATCTGCTATGTCCATAACCATGTCACATTCATGTCGCAATATCTTAACAATTTTGCATTTTGGAATAATTTCAGGTTTATGTCATTTCATGTCTAAACTACGTTTTATCTAAATGACAATTAAGATTATTGAAAGATTTAAATATAAAAAAGTTACAGACACTACATAAAAGGGCATGAAATTGTATTGCTGCTTTTTACCTGATAAAACTATAAATGTGTAAGCATATTTACAAAAAACTAAACATAAATCAAGAAGTAAGAAGCATTACATATTGTGACAAATGGGGTTACTGTATAAGATCCTATTTAAAAATGGACTTTTCCAAAAATGCACCAATATCATGTTTTGGCCGTATACACACTTCAACAATTAGCTAGGCCATAATTTAAAACTCAAATTGAAATACAGCAGCAATGTGTAGTATTATATTTTCTCTAAAGATGTCAGCGGTCGCACCATCGTTGCTGTTATTATGTGAGCATCAGAAGAAAGGTGTATACTGTATTTTATATGTTAGTGTGTATACATTTTTGGGACCCTCTTTATATCGGTTTTTGTGGCAATCTGAACATATATTCTAAAGATCAGCACTGTATCATGTGACAATATCTTCTCCAAATGATTTTTAATATAATACTGTGTGCATTCATACAACATACAGCATTGTTATACGCATGTTAGTCAGAAACTACAGCTCAGTTGCAGTTGTCGTTAACATTAAAGCTAAGACTATGGTGAAATCACTAGCTTGTTAGTAAACTATTCCATTTGTCTGAATTGCAATGCTATCAAATCAAAGTGTATGTTGACAGAAGAAAAGGGATTGTTTACCAAGAATAATCCCTACGTTTCATCCCCTTTCATCCCCACTAAAAAAAATGAACATTCTTTTTAATAAATATATTTTTATAATTCATCCCGAGGAGCCAGACTGTCAGTAGCAAATTCTACTGGCAGGTTTTAAGGCGTCTGAGTGAGGATACTGTACAGTATGTGGCAGAGTTAACCTCAAAAAGTTTTAATACCCCCTTGTAAACATAAGATTTAAACGTCATCTTCCTGAGCACACTAGCATGCGAGCTCATTTAGCTAACATTAACTAAGCACAATGGTACTTTTTTTTTCAACTAATGTTATTTAGCAACCAACTAACATTAGCTAAGTTAGATAGCTAATTAGCATTAAATAAAACTTCTTCGATTAGTTTATTAAAATGTTGTGGCTGTAATAATTATTGGCATTCCCAAAATAAAAGATATGTCCAGTATCTTTATGTTATAAGCATCTGTCAGCAAAAAAGCAGGAAATAACACAGATAACGTGGCTTAAACTGAGAGATGATGTTATGTTGGCAAATAGTTATTAGAGGCATAAATACTAGCCCTGTTAAAAGACAGGAAACTAATTCTAGAGCTGGTTAGGGGGATGGAAGTGATACTGAAGCTGTAGATAACCCCTTTGTGACTCACCACCATACACGTCAGTGTCATTTGAAGAGTACACAGTGTCATTAAAAGGCTCCTCTGTGGACAGAATTAGATCATCAACATCCAGAAAGTTTGCTTGGAAGTTGCTTTATATCATTCATTTGTCCATATTCTGTTTTCCAAATTAGAAACTATCAGAATTTAAAAGAAATAATCAAACATTCCATATGAAAATAGATCGATAAGCCCTGATTTTATTTTTTAGTTTAGATTAGATTAGTTTTGCCCATAAGATACAGGCCGAATATCCAGTTTAGTATGCACACATTAAGAAAAGAAAAAGTTATAAATAATAATCGGAATCATAAACCATTTAACCAGCATATCTTCTCCCAAAGACCCTCCCCCCCCCCCCTTTGATTTCTCAATTTACACAGAATTCCATGTAGGACAGCAGTGACCCATCAATGAATGGCTTTCTGCAATGAACCAGTAAACAAAGAGGTCAGTCAGCTGTCAGGGAGAGGATTCAGGGCCCCTTATGTCTTACTCCTCCTGCTAAGAGCCGATTGGATCAATAGAATCAATTCTGAATAACTTTCAATAGCTCTTAGCAAAAACCCCCATGTCAAGTTACAACTGAGCCTTGCAATAAAGAGCCTCATCATATTTCAAATAGTGCAATTATGCATTGAAGCCAAGAAATATATTCCTTCTAAAAACAGTGATGGATCTATCATAATGAGCAATTATCTCAGAACCTTTCCCAGATGTTTCTGCATGCAATAAATATGTGAAAGAAATGGGAGATGGGATGTGAAAGATGGGAGAAAAAGTTTAAATAAGACAACACAAACAACGCACTGTAGTAAAGGTGGACCATCAATAGATGGCCACATTCTACCTCCACCTGATGCAGAGACTTAAAATCCGACACTATGCTAATGTGCACACGTGCTCTGTAGTCAGCTGACCCTTACTCACTTGTCTGAACTTTGAGGATGAAAGGATTCTTCTGTTGGATGGTGTGCGTGAAGAGAAATCGGGCATTGCAGCTGTAGTCAGCGTTGGCATCCTTAGAAAGCACATTAGAGAAATAAAGATCTCCGTTCAGACCCATGGACACTCGAGCGTCCTGAACTATGGGCATCATTCCTTGGAAAAATGAGAAAAAAGTATAATTAACCATACCCTTTACAAATCAAATCCTGTGTGCTTCAGAAAAATCCTGAAGCTATTGTGAATCACATTCTGACACTTAAGTCCAAGTGTTCTGTTTCATGGCTAGATAATGAGATTTGTCTTTTAAACTCTTGAGACTCGAATGTACTGATATGAGGACATGACATTTTCTCACAACTACATATACTTGTATGATCTTCACATGAGGACCATTAAGTCTTTTGTTAAACTTCTTTCTTTTGAAGACAATGATTAGCTTGTCCCTTTTTACCCTCACTTGGTTCCCTTTTGAGTCTGGCCCTTCTCAAGGTTTCTTCCTTTATTGCCACTAAATATATACCCTTTCACGCCTTACATTGGTTGAAATATATATCCATTCTTAATTTATTTTGTGGCAATGTCCATTATTTCAGCCATTCATCTAGGAACTTCTGTGATCCAACAAGGGACTGTGGAGGCCCATTTTTTAACCACCATTTTAGGACCTCCAGTCAACATTTATTGACGTTTATACATTATGGGCAATTAGGAATGCAATTAGGATAATCTGCATGTCTTTGGACTGTAAGAAGAAACCGGAGTACCCAGAAGAAACCCACCAAGCACAGGGAGAAGATGAAAACTCAATGCGCACAGACTCTAAGCTGGGAATTGAAACCCGGACCCAGGAGGTGCGAGACAACAGTGCTAAGCCACCATGCCACCAATGCCCATTATTACTGCTATACAAATAAAATTGAAAGGGATTGAATTAAACTTGTCACATTGTCAGACTGCCATTATTTAAACTACAGTAAAATAAAAAAAAGAGTCTTTGTGAATTTAACAGTGTGACATTGCTAACAATCACATATTACAAAGTGTACTTTGATAACCACCCTATAGGGACATGAGCTCATGTGCACTTGTGTCCCAATGGCAGATCTGCTCGTTTATCTCAGAGGACTTGTTTCTGTCCTCTAAGCAGGTAGTCAAGTCATGCAAAGTCATTTACACACACAACTCTCTTACACACAAATGTACTACCTCAACCCTAACACAGGCAAATGGAAATGTGACAGACACACACACACACAGACAGACACACATGCACACAAATCAAAAGAAAGACAAGCACAAAGTAAGATAAGGACAGGTGGCTCATACAGTTAGGACAGGTTAAAAGGGTGTGAAGGAAAGCGCTAACTTACTACTGTCCATCCAGAATGTTTTAGGTGGGGGAAGGCCAGGAGGTGGGTTACAGCGCAGAACCAGAGATGATCCTTCACTTATCAAGATTGGCTCCAAAACCTCTTTAGGCCACAGCGGTGCCTCTGAGAAACAAAGGAAAATGTTAGAGTTGGTCATTTCAGCATAGAACATACAGTATTGCTATACTGCAGTGCCACTCTTGTGTTCTGTACTGCAGTGATTTTTATATAAAATGCTCTACAAAGTTCATTAATACTTATACCAGTTATCATCTGATTGTCTACATGAATTGAAATGTTATCTTTGTGATACTAAAGACCTGCAACGAAATGAAATCAAGGAGTGCATTCTATAAATACTTTATACTATGTATTCCTGATGACAATTTAACTATTGTCGCTTGCATGCTGGCAGGTCCTGAACCCTTTCAGCACCTCTAATGTTATAGGATAGACAGCAACATGGTGGCAGCAGGGAAGGGCAGAGAGATAAGACATGTCTGGTGCAACATTATCAGCATCACCGCTCTTCACCCGCCCTGAGCTCCCTAGTGTACATACAGTACAGTATAAGTGGACTGGTCCATCTGACAAGTGAGTAATTCTCGAGTTGGTTATAACCCACTGACCCCTGTCACTTTCATTTTACCAGACTTCGAAGACACCACTCCACATGGGCCAAGGACAGAATCACTCACTCTCTTTTCATTCCTCTTCTATAGCACTTATCCTGTACAGGGTCACGAGAGGCCTATCCCAGGAGGCTTTGGCCTCAAGGCAGGGTACACCCTGAACAGGGAGTCTATTCATCGGAGGGGGAACCCACACACATATACACAACAGGCAATTTGGGAACGCCAATTAGCCTACTCTGCGTGTCTTTGGACTGTTAGAGGAAACCAGAGTATCAGGAGGAAACCCACAAAGTATGATGCAAAATCTAGACACACAGTATAGAGGCAGCTGACATAGGCATAGTGCTGTTCAGGGTCTGAATTCTGGTAGCTATTATGATCCACATTGGAGTGTCACAGGTAGTCATGTACAAAATTTCAACACAGATTGAATGTTTACTTACTGGAAACTCTGAGCAGTATTTTGTTGGATATTGCAGTGCCAAAGTCATTCATAGCAAAGCATTGGTATTCTCCTTCATAGTCTTCAGGCTTTCCTCCATTCCTAAAGCTAATCTCCACTGTGCCTGAGCGTTTCCTCATGGACACACGGGGATCCTTCTCTACATTGAAAAACTTCCCATTTCGTCTCCACCAAAACCTGGGCAAACCAACGGCATGTCGTTTTAGTACATTTAGTTTCAAGATTATTATACAGACTAGTGCACTAAGGGCAAAGAAATTTATTTAGCATTATTCTAGCACAGTAGCGAGTGTCTGGGCTAGTGGAAGATTACATAAGGCTCAACAGACTATAATATTCACGTAACCTAGTGGAAAAAATTAGATGGAACTAGTGCCAAACACACACCAGCATCATGGGTCGACTGGCATTTTCCCAGTCAGCTTGAAGTGCAGAATTCAAGAATACCTGATCATCGTTGTGTGCTAATGGCCATCAACTTTAATTAAAGAAAAAGAGATAGAAAAGAGAGCGGGAGACTGGGTTGATCAGGGACAACATGCAACTAAGGCCAAATCCAGAGGGACAGTTGAACTGGACAACAGAGAAGCAGCAAAAGAATAAGGGCAAGTAAAAGAGGAGGCCTATTTTTGAGGTTGGGGTAAGGCACAGTAACATCTATAAACAATTTCCAAGACAGAAGACTAGGTCGAAAGTGTAGAAAAAGAAGGGAAATGCAAGAAAATGAAAAAGGAACAGTAGGAGAACAAGAGAAGCGGCTTTGTGTGTGCTTACGTTGGTACAGGATTGCCCTTGGCCTCACAATCGATGACGATGTTATCTCTGGGATCCACAATATAATCCTTTGCTGACTGCTTTATTATAGTGGGGGGCTGTTTTACTGGAGTGAGAGAAAAGAGAAATACATCAGAGAATATACAGTACAGTATGTACAGTAGATGACCTCCAAGACTATGGTCTCCTAATAAGTCTTTATGGTTAAAGATCTCAAATTTTTACAACATACATTTTTTATATACAGTACATTATACATATTATCATCATCACATACATACATTTTGTGTGTCTGTTTCCTTATCTATTTCTCATATTGTTTCAACCTAAATCTATTTGTAATTTTAGAACCTTGTGCTTACGGTTAGAGTTAAAATGCAGTTATAATACTATAAAATCTTCTTGCGTCCCCAAACTGACCTTTGCTGTTAAAACTTGCCTTCAGGGAAAAGCACAGATGTTCTTGCTGTACCGCCCATTTCTGGGATAAAAACAATATAAAAAATAACATCCTACTGTATATAGGGACACGGGGCTTGGGCCAGGAATGTATCCCAGGGAACAAAGTGGGGAACCGAACCCTCCCAATGGGGTGCCATGTGTCTCAGGTACAACCACACACAATTTGGAAATGCTAATCAGCTTATCCCGCAAGTCTTTGGTCTGTGTGAGTAAACTGGAGTGCCTGGAGGCCACCTATCACAGCTTTAACAAGATGTCATGATCATATTAATGATAGAAGGTAAAGAATAATCATCTTCCGGCTGTAATGAACTGTTTGCAGCTGTGCTCATTTTATTAAATATAAACTTAGACAAAACATGGTTTTGTATCTTACTATATATTCATTCATCTTCTATACCGCTTAATCCTGTGTTCAGGGTCGCGGGGGACCTGGAGCCTATCCCAGGAGACTTCGGGCACTAGGCGGGGTACACCCTGGACAGGGTGCCAATCCATCGCAGGGCACACACACATACACACACTCACACACTAAATCACACACTACGGGCAATTTAGGAACGCCAATTAGCCTAACCTGCATATCTTTGGACTGTGGGAGGAAACCGGAGTACCTGGAGGAAACCCACCAAGCACGGGGAGAACATGCAAACTCCATGCACACAGAGACGGGAATCGATATATATATATATATATATATATATATATATATATATATATATATATATATATATATATATATATATATATACTGTATATGTATTAATCTATTTCATGAATCTATCTAGGAAACTCTGTGGTCCAACTAGGGACCATGGAGTGTTTTTATTCCAATTTTACAACTGTGGTAGAATCTCTGGCCAACATTCACATGTGCATTCACAGACTACAGGCAATTTGGAAGTTAGCCTAATCTGCATGTCTTTGGACTGGGGGAAGAGAACGGAATATCCAGAGGAAACCCACCAAGCATGGAGAGAACATGAAAAATCCATGCATACAGACCCTAAGGCCAAAATCGAACCCAGACCCTGGAGGTGCAAGGTGACAGTGCTAATTACTAATCCACCACGCCACCGTATTAATCTACAGTATTACTCTAGGAAAACCGATACAGTGTCCAACAATAGTGCGGCCTAGTGTCTCCAATCCTACAATAGATCAATTCAAATTAAATGGTAATTGCAGTTAACATGTTAATTAAACAAGTTAGTCTATGTTAATAAGGCACTTACAGTCCTGCTGGATCCTTGCTGTTAGTTCCAGAAAATGGTGAGGGAGGAAAGAGAGAAAAAGCACATGAAGCCCAGAACGACTGATTAGTGAAATTTTAAAGCTAGAATAGAGCTTCAACAGACACTGGTTAGATTAGACTGCCAGACAACTACAATTATAATCAAAGTATATTTTAGGACTCCAGATTCCTATTATTATTATTATTATTATTATTATTATTATACACAATGTTAAATTTGTGCAGCTGAAAAGGACATACCTGTTAATGGTGTTCCGATGTGTGGAGAGCAGACAGTGAATAAAAACAAAACAAACAAACAACAAAATATTAAAACCATTTCAGCAGTTTCTCGGTTACTATGGGAACTGTAAATGACATTAAATATCAATGCATCACTGTCACGGATAATACCCAATAAAGACATTTCTTTATTTTAACAACAAATTAGCATTTCTATGACTTTATGACTATGGCTTTTTCTTTTGGTTTCAGTGACAGCCCTATGATTGGGTCTAGCACATAGATAATTACTTTAATTATTATGATGTATGGCTGTGTGTTGTCTGATCTGCTTTTCTATTGTGCCACAGTCATTATAAATGATGACCTTCATTTAAAGGGTAAGACGTTTTTACCATGAGGCATTTATATCTTCATCGTCGTTTAATAGTAATGTGGCGACAGGTGCAACTCTATGCTATTTATCATCTTACATCCATAAAAGCCGATAGAGACTTAAGGGTCAAACCACCATCATAAGGGGATGTTTGTGTGTGAGAGATAGAGATAGATAGATAGAGAGAGAGGGAGGGAGAAGGTCAGCTGGAAGGCGATGAAGCCTCATCAATAGGTGTTCCAGAGGAAGGAGGAGGGGGTTGGGAAAAACTGAATAGCTACCCACCAAGAAAGAGATCAAATCTGTAATCCATCACAGGACAAAAACACTCTAAAGCATAGTTTATACTTTCACTCATGTTCCAATCAGCCACAGCCCTAAAATTACCATGAGAACAATTAAATAACAATGATTATCAATTATATGCCAGTAAACTGGTGACAGGTAAAACACTGGCGCCATGGCCAGCCAAATTGGCTAGCCTTTAGTTCTAGTGGGGACTAAAGGCTAGCCAATTTGGTCCAATCCCACAAAAAAAAGTCAAGGCAGCACAAGTTTTTACGCTAAAAGAAATTAATGCAGGCTATGATAGAAAGGTAACAGAACACCCAGTGGATCACAGCCTGCTGCAAAGAGCTAAATGTTGTAGTTCAAGCCTCCAATTAAAAAAAAAATCGCAATCCAGAACAAGTGTCCATGGAATGCGCCAAACAATCTGAATCACGGAGACCCCACCCTGCCCCCCCGACAACACCAAAAGGATCTGTCAGTACCATACTGACCACAGCAAACCCCTAGAGGTGTTGTCAAGTCATGCCTCGAAGGGCCAGAGCGGCCCCAGTGGTACAAGGGGATCCCATCCAATATTGGCCATAGTGTTTTATGTTTTAATGTCAAGGGTGATCAGAAAATAGGTACTGTAGGACAAGAAAAAAGTAGGACAAGCACCCTAGCAAACTCTCTCTACGCTATAAGACATGATGATTCCTAATTCTAATACGTCGCCGTATTATTTAAAAAAATTTTTATATATTATATAAAATATAATAATTTAATTAGAATTTTTTAAATAATAAGATTAATATCTAATATAGCAAAATGGTCCATATTAAAAGGAGGCACCTCAAATAAAATGACAAGGGCTTTCATATCCAGTTCCCGACACACTGCCCCCCACAGGTTAAACACACAAACTACAATTTGGGCTGCAGGCTGTCGTTAGACAGAGACAAACGAACGCCAGTGTAGAAGTCAATCGAGCGGCACTACAAAACGCAACATAAACGTCTAGGACGTGCAGAGCTCGTTCGTTTATCCAAAAATTTAACGCCCGTGTGAACAAGGCCTTATTTAGTTACTCAACCAGTTAAACAAAATTAGCCAATTATTGAGTTCAGTTAGACTAGACAGTCCACAGTGAATGAGGATCTAAACCATTTATTGGAAAACAGGCGGTGAGGAATAAAGTACATACAGTATCAAATTGTGCTCTAGAGAAAGTAAGCCTTGAGTGATTGGCTGAAAGAATGAACCAAGCAGCCAATAAACTAGGTTTACGTAAATGTTTTGTGATATAAATCATGCTAATTGTAATAAAGAAATGTTGTTTAATATAAAAAAAAATATATAATAATAATTGTAGACAAAATATACTGTATACACTAGGACAATTCGTTCAGCTCAGTCTCTGTTTAGTGCAGCCTTAATCTCCTCTTATTGTTTGAAATGGTAAGCGCTCTCTTGGAGGTGGTGGGGGTGGATCTTTCCATTATCTCTCAATACATTTTCACCTTGTTTCTAGAACAGAGAATAGAAGTATAGTGAAAAAAAATTTTATAAAGAGAAGGCTAGGTACACTATAACTAAAGAGAAACCATTACAGGTGCTATTGGTGGAAAAAGCATAAAGAACCAAGGATATGGATTTATACATTTACGTACAGATATATATTCATGGGATGTGCAAGTGAGAGAAGGTAGGGAGTGAGCAAGAAAGAGAGAGAGAGAGAGAGAGAGAGAGAGAGCGAAATGGGAGGGGCAGATGTATTCCAACATCATCCACCAGTGCAAATTAGAAAGAAACCCTTGACATATGTATTTTAAAATGAACCGCAACATTATCATAGCATTAACACCTCCATATCAGACTGCTTTCTGCAATCACTGTCATCCATTAGTGAGCACAGACTGCCATCAGATTTTTACCATACCAATTATGCCAATAATTATTTTCTCCATAAGCGGTATCTGTCTGTGTTATGATTGTGTGATTATGACTCACGGTCTGCAGGCACATCGATGAGAGACGCCTCCTTCGACAGCAGCAAGATGATTGACAACACAGCCAGAGGAGCCCACTGCCCCTGCGGCCACATTTCTCTCCTCCGACTGGCTGGCTCCAACCTTCACACCGCTACTGACTCAGATGCACACCTTTGATCTAAAATTAAAAACAAAAGCATTTTATAAGTACTGTACATATCTACCAAAGGTTCCTACTAAGACTTATTTTAGAAATCTAATAAAACATATATGATATACAGTATGTTCCTTAATTATATATTGTTTAAATATATACCCAAGTAACATGTGACTTTTTTTTTTGTTGAGAAACACTAAACTGAAACGCAACAGAAACATGATGCACAACATTATCATCACCCGCTTAATATTGAGCAGTCTCATCTTACTGTAGATTTTTACATTTATGGTGAGCATAATAGTAATAATAGTAATAAGCCAACAGTAACTTTGACAAGAGAGAAATAGTAATAGTGATACAGCATTTTGTATTACCTTATAGAGAATAGAGTAATGAGGAGTGGAGAGGAGAATCTCTGTTACACAGAGTCTATTCTAGTCCATTAACAGATGCGCTGGCCCTAGAAATAGAATAGAATTGATATGAAATACTGCACATAATTCAAAGTATGTTTGTGCATGTGTGTGTGCGAGAGAGAGAGAGAGAGAGAGAGAGAGAGTACAGTATTTCTCAGCATCAGTACAGTACATCTGTCACTTGCTTTCTATTTCCCTCAGCAGACGGTCAGTTAGAGAGCCACCATTACAGAAGCCCCATGCCTTCCAACCCCATGCTTTCGGAATACTATGTACTAAATATGTAGCACTTTCCATTACTGTATACTGTACATGCATAATAACATGTTCACTGTATGGCATCCCGGCCACACCTAATTCGCCCCAGGGTAAAAAGGGTCTTGCCTTCGTCTCCTGCTTTTATCTGTCAGTCTGTCTGGAAGGCTGAAAATCGATGTAATGCTGCAGGTGTTGAGATTTTAAGCTGCGTGCCTGGCTATGTGCATAATATTAATGATGTAGCCAGACACACTAAGATGCAGGAGATAGATGTACAACCAGAGGAACAGACAAAAGCAGCATAGCTCCAGTTTCCTTAAACCAGCTGGAGAGACAGACAGGCAAAGGGGGAGAGAGAGAGAGCGAGCGCAAATGTGATGTCTAGAAAGCAAACTCAATGCAAACTGATGCAAAAGAGGTCAGTGAAAGCCCTATTCCTTTTATTTTCTTTTTTGTTTTGTTCATTAGCACGGAATAAACAGGATAGCTTACTTTTACATCCCCATAATAATAATGCTGGTTGCCAGTTGTGGTTACCTGTTTAAACATTTAACCCTGACATGACCACTGCAGAACCGTACATGTTTTACCCTAAGTGTAACACCCACACCCCACCCCAACACACCATATTTCTATTTACACTACAGTATGTGCCAAATGGATTTCTAAAATCCCCACAAATTTGTGGGATCATGCATTATGGGTAAACATGGACAATAACGTATTGCAACAAATTGTGGGACTTAATGGGGGCAACACACATTTTCCACTAATTACAGCCTGGTTCCCTCCTATTTTTTCTATCAGGACAACACACTGAGAAAAACAAAGAGCTGCAACAGAAATATATAATGGAACACTGGAAGGCCACTTTTAACTTCTTCATGCAAATTAAAAGCAATCTGTGACAACATGTGGAATAAGAACGTGCCAAAGTCGCAGTCTGTCACCGCATAAATAAGGGTGTCGCCAAATTAGTTTAGCCTTGCTCTATGTTTCAATCATCTTGCAAATAATTATATATGAATTTCTAATGCTGTAAGTTGTGGCAATTAAAGGCGGAAGCAGCCATTCTAGGCAGTTGTGAAGCTGCTGCATATTTAAATGTCGCCATTTGATAGTAAAATCTTGTCGGAAGCAAAGTCCTGTTTGCTTTCTTAAGGATTCCATTTGTGAGATGTTTTACTTTTCATATTACAATAATAAATTAGATTTTTAAAAAGGGTTCTGGGGGGTTCAACATTAACAAAATAATGATGCTTGAATCTGAGACGTCTGTCTCTTGAGCAAGTTACATAAAGTACTGTACATTGTGGTCTGAGATTACGATGGATTGAAATGCTACAGGAATCTTCAAAACTCTGGTGGTTCCCCAACGTATAAGAATTCTAGCCACTTATAATTTCTAAAACCTGGATGATTAGAATGCAGAAAGGGGATGAGATACAGTTTACAGTCAAGGGGGTTCTGCAGCAAGAACAAAGAAATAAAACAAATAATAAAATGCCTCAGGACAAACAATAATTCCCCTAATCTATCTTTACGATAAAAACTACAGTTAGATCTCTCTCTTTCTCTCCCAATCATTATAGCCCGTAGGAAAATATACTATAGTAATTACTACGGTATGCTGTAATTTACACCATTATACTGTACTAGTGTTTAGGTCAGGGGGTCAGAGGTAGCTCAGTGGACTACAGCTCGGAGGATCCCATGTTCAAATCGCATGATCACCAAGTTGTCCCTGATGGGCCCTTGAGCAAGGTCCTTAACCCTCGACTACTCAGATGTCTAATGGGATAAAATGTAAGTCGCTCTGGATAAGGGCGTCTGCCAACTGACTATGCGCCATCGTAAACGGAAGAATTTACCACAGGAAATGACTGCATACTATGGTATTTTAAAAACCTAATCACATTTACTATAATATTATTCCCAGTAAAGTATAGAGTGGTAGAGTATGTAGTGAGATAGCACCACTTTGACAGCCCTCGCCGACCAGACAGACATGATAATCCCAAGCTATAAATACTCTAATGCCCATCATAGGCAATTATGGGCAATTATAAAAATTAAGGCCTCCCTGTTCCAGATACTGCTGTCCTCACCTCTCCCTTTCTCATTCATGGTCCCCACCCATGGTGCATCCCCTACTTCAGTAAGATGGAGAATTAGAAGATTTTAATCAAAGAAATGCTTATCACTTTAGAGGATTTTGAAGAAGAAGGGGAAGCATCATGTTGAGAAGCCACTTTTTAAATTTGCTGATAGTTGTAACTAATATCTTACCTAAAGACACCGTCATTAAACAAATACAGCATACATATACTGTAAAAAACACAAAATTCTTGGTCCCAAAAAAAAAGGGTTTCATAAAAAGAACCAGCTACATGGTCACTGCTCTAAGTGCAGCTGGGGTCTGCACAATAAGATTTAAATAGAGGCATTGATTCATTCATTCATTCATCTTCTATACCGCTTTATCCTGTGATCAGGGTCGCGGGGGGCCTGGAGCCTATCCCAGGAGGCTTTCGGGCACAAGGCAGGGTACACCCTGGACAGGGTGCCAATCCATCGCAGGGCGCACACACACACACACACACACACACATTCACCCATCCATTCACACACTACGGGCAATTTGGGAACACCATTTAGCCTAACCTGCATATCTTTGGACTGTGGGAGGAAACCGGAGAACCCGGAGGAAACCCACCAAGCACGGGGAGAACATGCAAACTCCATGCACACAGAGACGGGAATCGGGCCTGGCCGGGGAATCGAACCCAGACCCTGGAGGTGCAAGGCGACAGTGCTAACCACTACACCACCTTAAATAGAGGCATTGATTTAAAAAAACATCGATAATCAAATAATTGGATTATTATTGATTATGAAGAAAATATAATTTATTACATAGTTGACCTATCCATCCATGCATCTAACTAGGGACTATGGAGGCCAGTGTTGACCATTGCGTTTATACTGTGGTAGGACCTCCAGTCAACATTCACACAATACGGGCAATTTGGGAACGAGAATTAGCATAATCTGCATGTTTTTGGACTATGGGAGGACATTAGAGTACACATATTGGTCTGTATATTGAATCATTGTTTAAAAAAAAACTAAACTGTACAATGTGAAAGACACCCATGTTATGAAATTAGTGTACGTATTTATAAGAAAATATACTATGCATAACATTTTAAAGTTTGTACAAAAAAATTTCCACTTACACTAAAATCAAGGGGGAAAATGGGCTCATAGATAGATTGATGATGAAAGCAGAGACTCTCCGACCTGTAAAACAAACATAACATATGATCAGCAATCGTACAGAGAGCAAAAGAGCGAAAATTATTTTCAACAGATTTAAATAAAATTTCATTTTAAGTCAAGCTTTGACTTATAAACAACATTAACTTAATTATAGTTTCTCAGCATTATTTCTCCCACCTGTGATTTAGTTAATCACTCACTCACTGATCATCTATACCATTTTATCCTATATATACAGAGTCATAGGGGGTCTGGAGCCCATCCCATGAGACATAGGGCATGAGGCAGCGGCCACCCTGGACAGGGAGTATGAGGCGCCGTATAGGGCTTAAATCAAACTTCACTCATGCACACACATATGAAACACTCACACACACATACATACTACTAACTGCTCACACAACTACATATGAAATGCGCACTCACACACACATACATACTACTAACTGCTCACACAACTACATATGAAATGCGCACTCACACACACATACATACTACTAACTGCTCACACAACTACATATGAAATGCGCACTCACACACACATACATACTACTAACTGCTCACACAACTACATATGAAATGCGCACTCACACACACATACATACTACTAACTGCTCACACAACTACATATGAAATGCGCACTCACACACACATACATACTACTAACTGCTCACACAACTACATATGAAATGCGCACTCACACACACATACATACTACTAACTGCTCACACAACTACATATGAAATGCGCACTCACACACACATACATACTACTAACTGCTCACACAACTACATATGAAATGCGCACTCACACACACATACATACTACTAACTGCTCACACAACTACATATGAAATGCGCACTCACACACACATACATACTCTCCGCGCGCGCACATACATACATACTTTCAGCGCGCGCACATACATACATACTTTCAGCGCGCGCACATACATACATACTTTGCACACTCACACACACATACATACTTTGCGCACTCACACACACATATATACTCTCCGTGCATGCACATACACATATGAGATTCTCAGTGTAACCGGAAGGCATTTCAGTGTAACCGGAAGGCGTTTCAGTGTAACCGGAAGGCGTTTCAGTGTAACCGGAAGGCATTTCAGTGTAAAAGGAAGTCATTTCAGTGTAGACGGTCTTTTCGCTTCATTCTCCCTGAATGGTAGTACTGGTTTGTAAACAGCCTGTTGTTGGACAGTTTAGAAGACGGAGTAGGACAGTATAATGATCATCACTGCTCAATCACAAGGCTTATTCAGAACTGTCCACATAATGACTCAATATTGCAGTGGCAGAAAACGCAGGTGATGATTTGCAAAAAGAAAATTGAAGCACGGAATCTGTGGCTAATATAAATGACTGTTTTGTGAAATGTGTTTCCTCGCCTTCGCGAGGAATAACTAACTCATCGGAATCCCACGAGACTCTGAATTGGAAATTCAAACATTGTTCCGACCCTCCATATCACCCACTTTTGTTGTGATAAATAAATCACTCGTTGTCTTCTAAACTGTCCATTAACGGTCTATTTAAGAAACGCTACTACTAATCAGGGAGAAAGAAGTTCATATACATTGAAATTACTACACCCTACTCCCTGCGCAGGAAATGTCTGATAAGGGAACTTCCCTCTACAAAATTCCACCATTCAGAACACCATGCAACATCACTTCCTCCTAGCGTTACCATGGTAACACAAGCACCTCGGATACCTGTCGCTGCTGCTGTGGAAATTTGACGCTACGGGCATTAAATATAGAACATTTATTGAAACAAAAACTGATACCATTAAAAATATATAACGTATTATTTATGTATTTATTTTTACAGATTACTAGCCTATATAATACTAAGGGCTTCTTAATTAAATTAAAATGATGGAGGATATGTATGTGCGCGCGCTGAAAGTATGAATGTATGTGCGCGCGCGGAGAGTATGTATGTGTGTGTGAGTGCGCATTTCATATGTAGTTGTGTGAGCAGTTAGTAGTATGTATGTGTGTGTGAGTGCGCATTTCATATGTAGTTGTGTGAGCAGTTAGTAGTATGTATGTGTGTGTGAGTGCGCATTTCATATGTAGTTGTGTGAGCAGTTAGTAGTATGTATGTGTGTGTGAGTGCGCATTTCATATGTAGTTGTGTGAGCAGTTAGTAGTATGTATGTGTGTGTGAGTGCGCATTTCATATGTAGTTGTGTGAGCAGTTAGTAGTATGTATGTGTGTGTGAGTGCGCATTTCATATGTAGTTGTGTGAGCAGTTAGTAGTATATATGTATGTGTGAGTGTTTCATATGTGTGTGCATGAGTGAAGTTTGATTTAAGCCCTATACGGCGCCTCATAAGGGAGCCTATTTATCGCCAGACACACACTACAGGCAATTTAGGAACACCAATTAGACTAATCTGTATGTCTTTGAACTGTGGGAGGAAAACGGAGTACATGAACATGCAAACTCCATGCCTACAGACCTGAAGTGGGAATCGACCTTGCTAACCACTATACCACCTGATTTCGTAAATGTTCATTTAAATTAAGATTCCGATGAGATTGTTTTATTTGGACAAAAAAATTTCGAAAAAATACAAACACCAAAATCTACCAAGTTTTAGAACTGAATGCTACAGTATATTAATCAGTGGAATAGTCTCTACAAATTCATCATCTTAATGGGAGTGCTACAGCCCTTCTCAAAGTTTTCCATTGGTTTTCTAGGACCCAAAGCAGAATGAATAATAATGCTAATATTACTGACCACTTCTGACATTTGCGACTTGTTTTAATTAACATTTTATCAGAAATTTTGAGCACAAAGATTTTATTGTTATTCGATTATACACATGCTGAAGGATAAAGTTTGTTTTGTCTTGACTTTATAGTGCCATATTACTGTATAGTATGTAATGTCTCCCTCAACAACTGCTCCTAATCTTTCACTGTAACAAAGGTTCTCATGCGAAAAGACTTTGCGTTCTTTTCTCTCTGTCAGCAAGACTGTCCATGCTAACTGATTAGGTGGAAAGACAATCGGGGTATTCTTTTGAAGAACACAGCTCCATAACTAAGCAGTTATTCTGCATGTGACATTCATCTGTTGTCTAGTTAAATATGGTTTCTCTTAAAAATGAAGAACTTAGGGACAGATTGACCTTCTAAAAAAAAAAGTCACTTCACACAGTACTGAAGGGGGTTGGGGGAAGCATTTTAATAGTTAGTGTATAGTTACTAGGCAATGAAAGGGATGCTGTAGACCCTTCCCCCAACCCTCTTTGTGGAACGTCATTACTACAATGTAAACGTCTTAAGTCTCAGTGGAGAGAGCCACCACTGGTACCAGAAACATCAGCATTAGTATTATTTAGATAGAGTTAGCATTATATTCCATCTATCCATCTAAGAACCTCTGTAGTCCAACTAGGGACCATGGAGGTCAATGGTGACCAGTGTATTTATTTCCATTTGTACAACCATGGTAGGACTTCCGGTCAAAATTCATACAGTACGCTCACTCACACACTACGCGCAATTTGAAAATGCCAATTAGCCTAATCTCCATGTTTTTGGAGAACCCGGAGGAAATCCACCAAGCACACGAAAGACATGCAAACTCCAAGCATCAAACCCAGGACCTGGAGGTCCAAGCGACAGTGTTTGCGATCATTATATTGAAAGTGCCTAACTGTGCCGGATGATATAATGGAAAAAAAATTATATATATATACTTATGTTGAAATCCAGAGAAAACATAAAAGTGAAACGGAGAAACAGTGAAATCTAACAGTGAAACTTTACCCAGTCAGTACATACAGTAAAATAATGTTGAGTTTTTAACCATGCAGTTCAAAGGACAAATTTAAGAACATGGTTCTGTAAATGCTGTCTTTGTGGACAATTTCATAACATCCGGACGTGTAAAAGACACATGGATACACATGCGTCCATGTCCTTTCAGTATTCATGCACTGCCATGGGCTTCAGGCTTGGTACAAAGGTCACGAAGTGCTCTTGACTTGGTCCCCATCTGTCCAGTTCTCTTCACTAGCTCTCTATAGTGTCACAAACTCACGTCTCGTCTCTCATCTGCCACACTCCAGGGCTAGTTTCCTGCCCTGACCTCTGACTCAGTAAATTATGGGTCTGGGCAGGTCAGGAGGTCACTGCAATAGCTGTCCACTCGGTTAGAGGAACAGAGTCAAGAGCTTGGTCCATAACTCAGCAACTTCATCAATCAGACTTTGATCGTATTACTATAGTCAGAGCTGTGAGAGTGACACTGTTAATGAAGACAATAAAAGCTTTTTGGTTAATATGTTCTTTCCAATCAAATTATTAATGCAGCTGATCTCAGTTATTAGCTAATAAGCTAATATAGATACATTTAATGAAGATTACAAGCAGAATTTTATTGCATTAGAATCAAAATAGTTAACTAAAGAGGAAAGTGTGTTCCTCCAAAATGATTTGCATTAAGCTGTTCTGGAAGGCAAAGGTTGAATGTATTAAAAGGATGAATAGATCTCAGGAAAAAATGTAGGAGCTGATCTCTTGCTTGACAGGAATGATGCAAAGTGACCTAGTTTTAACAGAGGGAGCAAAATGGTGTGCAGGAGAGTGGGAGATGAGAGAGGTTTTTGTCATATGGGGGGATGGATGGAGAAAAAATGTGAAAAAGGGGGATGGATGGATGGTGGAAGAGTGTGGAAAAGGGAAAGAGGCATCTCCCCTTACCCCCAAGGACAAGCCTCGGGAAGTGGCATGTTCAATCAAAGATAAATCAATCTAGCCTGTCCCTGACCCATGCAAAGCTCTTCTTCTGCCCAATGGACAAATTAGAAAGTAAGTGGCAACAGTACTGGAACATGCACACACATCTTCCTCTCTCATTACAGTATATACTGCAGCCGCTAACATTCTATACAAAGCCTTAAAACATAAAGAGGATATCACTGTTATCTTGTGATAAAAAACTTCAAAATTTTGGAAAACTACTTAAAAAATGATATCTTACCAAAACGATGAGAAAAAGGTTTAACCTAGGTTATTTCTGAATTTCTTTAAGATTCCATTTCAGATTCCTAGATTGAGTATACACAAACAAACATGCACTCAAAATAAATTAATAAATAAATAAATGCATTAACTGTAATAATCCCCCCCCCCCCAATACATCAAGCTTTTGGTCATGACAAAACCAACATAAGCCTAGTGAATGCAGATTTTAACCAGATACCACAATGCAAAATGTGTGTGATGATCCTACACCTTCACATGGTCAATAAAACAAAACAAAAAAAAGTGCTTCCACACACTGTACAGATGAATGCTTGAGAAGGTTTTAAAATGTTCAACTTCAGAAAAACATTTAAAACAAGATTTTTAATTAGAGATCTTTTCAGCAACACAAATAAGTTGAGGGAGGAGACAATTATGTGATGTTTTGACTTTTACATCAGACTAATGTGAATGAAGCTGATCTTAAGTGACAACTGTGATTTATACTATAATGTTAAATAATTTTCACATATATTCCAAATTTATTTGTGAATCAGATAGAAAAGAGAAATGCTTCCTCCGCTGCACGTGAAGCCGCTGACCATGTCTTTTTGACCTGTCGCTCACACTCAAAAGAAAGCACTATGTGATTCCTTCCGCTTGCGTGAGCGCACAGATGCCCATGATTGGCTAGTGTCGGTATGATTGATGTGGGCATTCATGTGTGCCATGGCTCCCTCCCCACCCCGACAAAGTATGGCCAATCTGTTCTCTCTTGGCTTGCGGTAATGGATGGCTATAGCGTTACCCAGGAATCAAACTTGTGATCCACTTTACCGCTGCGCCACTCAGTAGCCTGTAATAATGTTCAGTGTTATGTACAAATTTTATCCATGCTCAAATAATTACACTTACTACAATTGTGAAATTACCCTGGAAAATCGACAATAAAATTCAGATCACAAGAGTGTAAAGAGAAATAAAGTCTGATTTATTCTGCATTGCTGGCAACTGCAAAATCTGAGCCAGATTGGAAACTCAGTTCCATGTCACAGTACATAAACAATTAGTTCCTTCTGTATGTTTTTTCTTGGTAACAAAAGTCCAAAACTTTCCTCTAGTTGGCATCATCGAACTTCACCTCATGCAAACACACCGACCAATGAGAATGTTCCCTGTTACACAGTTGATCACTATATTAGATTGAACATATTTTAGCACAATATTCCAGATACATACAGTAAACATAGATACATATTAGATAATACTAATTCTCCTCAAACTCCTTTTCTTTTCTACCATTAGAAATACTTTTCTCATCTCCTTCCTCATCCATGGACCGCTAATGCCCTCTGTCTTCTAAACCATAGAATTGTTCTTGCTCAGCTCCTTGGATTTCAGATGTACAGCGAAGCAATCAAAGAGAAATAAGAACTACGCAAAGACAGTTAAAGAAATCTTCATGCAGATTGTGCGTTTTTCAACCTGACAACAGAGAAGATTCAGCACATTATATCATCCTCAAATTCCACCACATCAATACAATCCCTTCCACAATGCCCCTGGCCATGTCACAAGACCTCCTCCTATCATCCCAACTATCATCAACCTTTCCATTTCATCTGGTTATGTTCCTGCTGCATTTACGAAGGCACACAACAGCAACTACCAGCCGGAATCACTTCTTTATTATCTTTTCAAAATTCACTCTATACAATCAAATGTCACTTTATCACTCACAGAACAACCTCAATGATCCTAACCTGGATGCAAAGTGGCACATTCCACTGAGAGTGTCATCTGTACTCATCCCCCTGGATCTCAGTATTTGACATGGTGAACAACAAGATTCTTTTGTCCATCATTGCAAGCCTTGGAATCTGTGGCACAGCATGGCATTGATTTGCTTCCTACTTTGAAAACTGGTCATATGAGTTGACATGGAGGGATGAACATCTGCTCCAAGCAGACTCTTCACTGGTGTCCCAAAAGGCTCAGTACTCAGTCCTCTCCTGTTCTTCCTCACATCAGTTTTCATACAATTGTTATGCAAACAAAATTCTACTAATTCTCTCTTTTCCTCCATCAGACACTCATGTTTCCACTCAGATCTTAGCATATTTGGTAGCATCTCTTCTTGGATGGGAGCTCATCAAATAAACCTTAATCTTAGCACAAACAAACTGTTGTTCATGCCAGGTGATTCATTATCTTATCAGGGTCTCCCTGGACAAGTCACAGATCTCACACAGTCACTGCCTGCAACCTTGGGGTAACCCTTGGGAATCAACTGTCCATTTCCTCTCGCGTTGCTAACTTTACACACTGTTGTCAATTTATTTTCTGTCACACTGTCGCGATTCTTTTCAAAGGTAAAGTGCAGGTTAATTTGTTTTATTTTTACTTTAAAGCAGTGATTCCGTAAGTGTGTCGCTCAATTTCTAATTATTTTTCAGTGTTTCCCTTGTGTGCGTGCGCGCGTGTGTGAAAAGAGTGGACGAAGGGTAATTGTGTTAGACAAAAAGGTATGGGACGGGGTCCTTACTTTATCCTCACACAGACACAAACACACACACACACACACACACACACACACACACACACACACACACACACACACATGAATTATGCTCGTAATCCAAGGTTCCACTGTATTTCTCTCCACAGAGTGCTTGTTTTTCATTCATTCATCTTCTGTACCGCTTTATCCTTATATACAGGGTCGCGGGGGCCTGGAGCCTATCCCAGGAGACTTCGGGCACTAGGCGGGGTACACCCTGGACAGGGTGCCAATCCATCGCAGGGCACACACACATACTCACATACTCACATACACACACTCATTCACACACTACGGGCAATTTGGAATGTCAATTAACCTAACCTACATGTCTTTGGACTGTGGGAGGAAACCGGAGTACCCGGAGGAAACCCACCAAGCACGGGGAGAACATGCAAACTCCATGCACACAGAGACGGGAATCGAGCCTGAGTGCTTGTTTTGCCCCTTGGTATTTCTAGACTGGACTACTGGACCCCTCTCTTGGCAGATCTCTCCAGGATCAAGAAAAAACATGCATCTAGAATCTTTTCTGCTCTAGCACGTACAGTAGGGTTGTGAAATTAACTTCCTCTAGATGCCGGTACAGCTGAGCCACTGGCAATCTTTAAACAACTCCAAAAGACAGATATGTTTCTTAGGTATATGAGTTAACCACCACCACAAGCCCCAAGGGAAAAAAAGAAAACTTCCTAACAGTGTTCAAATTATAGTATTTCTAGTCAGCAACTTAGAGAGGCAATAAAAGGATATATTTATTGATGGAGACTTAAAAGCAAGTACAGTGGTGTGAAAAACTATTTGCCCCCGTCCTGATTTCTTATTCTTTTGCATGTTTGTCACACTTAAATGTTTCTACTCATCAAAAACCGTTAACTATTAGTCAAAGATAACATAATTGAACACAAAATGCAATTTTTAAATGAAGGTTTACGTTATTAAGGGAGAAAAAAAACTCAAAATCTACATGGCCCTGTGTGAAAAAGTGATTGCCCCCCTTGTTAAAAAATAACTTAACTGTGGTTTATCACACCTGAGTTCAATTTCTGTAGTCACCCCCAGGCCTGATTACTGCCACACCTGTTTCAATCAAGAAATCACTTAAATAGGAGCTACCGGACACAGAGAAGTAGACCAAAAACACCTCAAAAGCATGCCAAGATCCAAAGAAATTCAGGAACAAATGAGAACAAAAGTAATTGAGATCTATCAGTCTGGTAAAGGTTATAAAGCCTTTTCTAAAGCTTTGGGACTCCAGTGAACCACAGTGAGAGCCATTATCCACAAATGGCAAAAACATGGAACAGTGGTGAACCTTCCCAGGAGTGGCCGGCCGACCAAAATTACCCCAAGAGCGCAGAGACGACTCATCCGAGAGGCCACAAAAGACCCCAGGACAACATCTAAAGAACTGCAGGCCTCACTTGCCTCAATTAAGGTCAGTGTTCACGACTCCACCATAAGAAAGAGACTGGGCAAAAACGGCCTGCATGGCAGATTTCCAAGGCGCAAACCACTTTTAAGCAAAAAGAACATTAAGGCTCGTCTCAATTTTGCTAAAAAACATCTCACTGATTGCCAAGACTTTTGGGAAAATACCTTGTGGACCGACGAGACAAAAGTTGAACTTTTTGGAAGGTGCGTGTCCCGTTACATCTGGCGTAAAAGTAACACAGCATTTCAGAAAAAGAACATCATACCAACAGTAAAATATGGTGGTGGTAGTGTGATGGTCTGGGGTTGTTTTGCTGCTTCAGGACCTGGAAGGCTTGCTGTGATAGATGGAACCATGAATTCTACTGTATACCAAAAAATCCTGAAGGAGAATGTCCGGCCATCTGTTCGTCAACTCAAGCTGAAGTGATCTTGGGTGCTGCAGCAGGACAATGACCCAAAACACACCAGCAAATCCACCTCTGAATGGCTGAAGAAAAACAAAATGAAGACTTTGGAGTGGCCTAGTCAAAGTCCTGACCTGAATCCTATTGAGATGTTGTGGCATGACCTTAAAAAGGCGGTTCATGCTAGAAAACCCTCAAATAAAGCTGAATTACAACAATTCTGCAAAGATGAGTGGGCCAAAATTCCTCCAGAGCGCTGTAAAAGACTTGTTGCAAGTTATCGCAAACGCTTGATTGCAGTTATTGCTGCTAAGGGTGGCCCAACCAGTTATTAGGTTCAGGGGGCAATTACTTTTTCACACAGGGCCATGTAGGTTTGGATTTTTTTTCTCCCTAAATAATAAAACCCCACATTTAAAAACTGCATTTTGTGTTTACTTGTGTTATCTCTGACTAATAATTAAATGTGTTTGATGATCAGACACATTTAAGTGTGACTAACATGCAAAAGAATAAGAAATCAGGAAGGGGGCAAATAGTTTTTCACACCACTGTATGTGAGTCACTCGGGATAAAGGTATCTGCTAAATGCTGTAAATGTAATAAATAAATTAGGTAATTTGCACTACATTGCACAGTCTGATTACCATACAGTATTTATATACAGTATACCTTACACTTCTACTATTGTTTGATGCCTTAAACTAGACTAACATCAGTGGGGGGCGGCGCGGTGGTGTAGTGGTTCGCACTGTCGCCTTGCACCTCCAGGGTCCGGGTTCGATTCCCCGGCCAGGCTCGATTCCCGTCTCTGTGTGCATGGAGTTTGCATGTTCTCCCCGTGCTTGGTGGGTTTCCTCCGGGTACTCCGGTTTCCTCCCACAGTCCAAAGACATGCAGATTAGGCTAATTGGCGTTCCCAAATTGACCATAGTGTGTGAATGAGAGTGTGTGCTCTGCGATGGATTGGCACGCTGTCCAGGGTGTACCCTGCCTCGTGCCCTGAGTCTCCGCGACCCTAAAATACAGGATAAAGCGGTATAGAAGATGAATGAATGAATTAGGGCTGCAACAACTAATCGATAAAATCGATAATTATCGATAATGAAATTCGTTGTCAACGAATGCCGTTATCGATTAGTTGGGCTGCGCACGTTACTGAGGAGCGCGACCACAAGATACACAAATACACACACAGATACACAGTCGCTCGCACAATGGAGGTTACAGAAGCGTTTGCAGGAAAAAGCACGCGCCCCAAGTCCTCCAAGGTATGGGAGCAATTTACATTAAACACCTCTTATCGGGCGCTAAAAGCGAGCGGTTTTCTGCCGTTCGTAGTGTCCGGTGAGCGCGGATGAAGCGCGGAGGGTTTTCTACACATGTGGGAGCCCCTAGTGACCGGGAGGAATTGGCCACGACTAAAAAAAAAGGAGTCAGTGAGAGAGTTCACACGGGCTTTGGTGACGTGTGTTTGTCCGGCTGCGTGGTTATACGGGGTAAAAAAAAAAAAAAAGAACGTTGCATGCAGCTTTTTCTTGGTGTTCAAATCCCAACGAACGGAAGGAAAACACTTCTAGTGCGTTTTCTTCACGTTCAGTTTACACCTCGGACGACCGGATATATCCCATCATCCTACACGCTGTACAGGGGGAAATGCGGGAAAAGGACAAAATAAACAGAGTGAACCCAGTAGCGGCGATTTGTTTCTCTCCCTACGTCACCGTATTACGAGAATGTCTAGTATAGCAAAATGGTCTATATATATATTAAAAATATTTTTTTTTATTTGTTGAGACAACAACAAAAAAGGATAAAATACCCGAGAGGATCGAAATAATGTATAAACCGTGACAAGGATGTAGCAAGAGACACTTTCATTAAAAATAATATCATAATCTAGAAGTCTATTATTCTTCTTATTAAGTTTAATTAATTTAAGAGAATTTAAAATTGAGGTCATTCTTAACAACTGAATGTCAGTGTATTTTTTTAAACTACTGTGTGTGGTATGTATGTGTGTGTGTGTGTGTGTGTATATATATATATATGTATATATATGTATATATATGTATATGTAAACACACACACATACACCATATCAACACTGTTAACTTGCCATCTGCAATTATTGTTAAAAAAGAATTTTGATTTACATAAACTACATAAGGTTTAAATGTCAAAATTAAAGATCATTATACTCTATGTGGCTATTGCATTTTTTTAAAGTTTACTTTTATACATAAATAATACCCTGATTTATGGTTTTATATTGTTAAGCAAAACAGCAAATTAAAGCGGTCACTTTTTATCCGATTAATCGATTAATCGAAAAAGAAATCGTCCAACTATTCGATTATCAAAATAATCGTTAGTTGCAGCCCTAGAATGAATGAACATCAGTGGGTGTTAGCTAGTATTTTTTCATGATTTTAAAGCCATTCTTCCACCTTCATCCTTTGTCTTTGTAATATTTTTTTCGCTGGAATTATAAAGTAACTTTAAGTTTATTTTAGAGGCACTATTTAAATGAAAAATATTTTTTTATATTACCATTTTTTTTTTGTTACCAGTGCTATTGCTGCCACTTTTTACCTTAAAGTCGAGTCTCTGACTCTCACCCTCATATCACATCAGTTTCCACACAAGAATTGGGATGTAAAAAAGGAAATTTGCCTACCCCTATGCAAACTATAGGGTGTGCACATGCACATATGGCTGAGGTTTACTAACTGGTGACCTCAAATAGCAAAGTAACCAAAGCGTGTTTCCACGATTCAACTTAAAACAATCTGACTTTAAAACTCAATATGCAGCAAAAGCAGGTAATGAAATACCTTTGATATTATTCATATACTGTATGTTCACCCAAAGGCAAATCAGAATCCAAGTCACAATGATTTTATGGAATTTGCTCCACAAAAGGACATACTTTTGTCTCCTGCTACTGTACCTCTGTGTTTGTGGGCATTGATTCTATTTAAATAAACTTGATAGACCACTTCGCCTATTAACGCCTCGATCTCACAGTTTCTTTGTTATATGGCTTTTGTTTTTTGTGTCCTAAAAAGTGAAAATCAGACAGTTAGAGTCATTTCATTGCTCCAAAAACAAGTGTTTGGAAACAAAGAAAAAGCCAAAAGACTTGGTTTTACGGTGCTGGAGATTCATCCCAGATTTGTGCATCTGTGATTTTATAAATTGTGCATTTGCCACCAGCTTTATTAAATCTATGCAATGGGTTAATATGGCTTTTAGTGCAATGCTTCATGCATCCTTTACCCCCTTTCAGACAAAAAGACAAGACTTATCACCAAATGAAACAAAAGACTGCCTGCTCTCAATAAAAAAAAAAAATTCTTTCAAAATTCTCATCCTCTTGACTTTCTCTTTCATTCTCTTTCCCTTCCCCCAACTGCCTGCTTTCAAAAAGCAAGAACAAAAACACAGGCTCATTATCCAAACTGCATCTCACTTCCTGTAAGCTCTCTCATCCCAGACTCCACCCTGGCCAATTGTGGCGGACCTGGTTGTTATGGGCCCTTAGCAACAGCATTGGGTCAGAGAGGATTAAATGTGTGTGTATGCATGTGTGTGTGTGTGTGAGAGAGAGAGAGAGAGAGAGAGACAGAGCGAGAGAGAGAGCTAGTCCCGCTGGGTGTGTGATAACAGAGGTACAATGCACATCACCAAAGCAGCATGTGTGTGGTGTAAGGGTGTGGAAGTGGGTAGTTTTAAAAGCTTTTCTGAAAACAAGATATTTGTAAGATTTATTTACATTTGAAAGACTTAGACTTGTCTTCGGTTATAAAGTCAAAGCCCAAATAAAAACATTTGCCAAATGATAAAAAAAAGGATATTGGCAAAATGCATTTTAGAGTTACTATGAAGCATCCTTTGAGATTACGTATTATTTATACATTATTATGAATATCTTATAATGGTATATCATTTCTCATTACTATTTATCAATTACTATTTCTATTTTGTATTTGCTATTTATGCAGGTGGAACCAAATGAGGGAAAACCTCTAGCATATTGCAACTCTGTCTGAACATGTAACTGCTGTATGTTTTCTTTATGCATATTAAGGTCATGAATAGGACACTTATAAATATTTCATATGACCTGTTTTCCTTCGGCAGCCTTCATATGGATTCTGCTCTTGAAGACAATGTTAAATCTAAATATGGAACAAAAAGCCTTATTTTCTGAGCCACTGATAAATGCATTCATCAGTATTCAAAACGGCTTATGATTTAGGTTGTGAAAGTTTACAGGGAATAGCTGCTGGGTCTAATTTATACAGCACCATCTGCATGGAGTTACAGTGATTATTAGAGATTCTCCAAAGCTCCTTGAGGATTTGCCTGTGCTGTACCATCTCCTGGGACACAACTAGTAACCCTGTCTTTCCCTTTTCCCCCTTTTTCCTCCACTCCCTCTTTACTCGCTGCCCAGACAGTACATGGAGGATTTGGGAGCAAAGCGAGAGGTGAGAAAACAGTCTCTTGAGACCTCCCCTACAGTCTCTGTGCTCAGCAGGGTGTGTGTGTGCAGTGACAGAAGGGGAGTGAGAGCTGAGCTGATGACAAATCCATTAATTAAACCCTTAGAAATCTATCAACTGCATAATAACAAGTACAAGAAGCGCCTCCTAGAGCAAATTAAGAAGGTGGCGCTCTAATTTCTTTTGTAATTCTATTCGCTTTTAAAACTATTTCTGCCTTCCCCATTTATGGACTAGTTACAGGATGATGCAGCTTAGCATCATCACAATGCTATTTCATTAATATTTTCTTTAACAGAGAACCTTCCAGGAAAAAGATGAATTGTTGTAAGTATCTGTAAGAATGGCAAAATGAGCTTCTTTAATCAAATCGCCTGTTTCTCTTCAATGGTCTTTTGATTTGATGCTTTCCAGTGGTGTCAAAAGTATTCACATTCATTACTTGAGTAGAAGTATAGATACTAGGGTTCAGAAATACTTCTTTAGAAGTTGAAGTATCACCCCAAGCTTTTTACTTAAGTAAAAGTTTAAAAGTACTGGTTTCAAAACTACTTAAAGTATAAAAGTAAAAGTACCGTGAGGGGGAAAAAAAGCATTAAGGTCTCGTTTTCTGATCATGCAACGGGGGGGGGGGGGCGTTGTGCACGTTCTGATCATGTGACGAGGGGGGGGGGCGTTGTGCGCGTTCTGATCATGTGACGGGGGGGGCGTTGTGCGCGTTCTGATCATGTGACGGGGGGGGTGGGCGTTCTGCGCGTTCTGATCATGTGACGGGGGGGGGGGGACGTTGTGCGCGTTCTTGTCATGCGACCGGAGGGGTTGCGCGTTCTGATCATAAAAATAGAGTAACGAGGCTGTTTTTAAAAAGTAAGGAGTAGAAAGTACAGATAATTGCTTAAAAATGTAAGGAGTAGAAGTAAAAAGTCGGCTGAAAAATAATTACTCCAGTAAAGTATAGATACCCAAAATTTCTACTTAAGTAAGGTAACGAAGTATTTGTACTTCGTTACTTGACACCTCTGATGCTTTCATGCTTTTAGACGCCAATCGGTACAGTATATGCACTTTACAAAAAAGCAGAGCACCAGTATTTCGCTCAACCGTCACTTCAGCTAAACACAGCATGCTTAAAACTTCATTGATATTCATCAGCAGGAACCATGGACTGCATGCAGGTAAAATAAATAAATAAGTAAATAAATAAATAAATAACAACCCACTGAAATTATTCCTATAATAAAGCACAAAGCAAGATTGTATTATTAAGCTCGTTATATCAGGGTACATTAGGATTTTTAACTGTTTATAAAGTTTTTTTTGTTTTTTATATGAAATCAAATAAAATGCTACCACATTACTTCAGTAATTTGCATAAAATTATAATTATAAATTATAATTCTCATAAGATTAGGTAGGATCAGGTCCATTTATGATGATACTAGTATTTTGGTAATTCTAAAATATAATAATAATAATAATAATAATAATAATGCATATAACCTGATACATTAATGAGTACTAAGCTTTACTTCTAGATAGGCCTAGAAAACCAAAATACATTCATTCATTCATCTTCTATACTGCTTTATCCTGTATTTAGGGTCGTGGGGACCTGAAGCCTTTCCCAGGGTACAACCTGGACAGCGTGCCAATCCATCGCAGAGCACACACACACACACTCATTCACACACTACTGTATGGTCAATTTAGGAACGCCAATTAGCCTAATCTGCATGTCTTTGGACTGTGGGAGGAAACCGGAGTACCCGGAGGAAACCCACCAAGCACGGGGACAACATGCAAACTCCATGCACGCAGAGACGGGAATCGAGCCTGGCCGGGAATCGAGCCTGGACCCTGGAGGTGCAAGGCGACAGTGCTAACCACTACACCACCGTGCCGCCACCAAAATACATTTACGGCATTTTGCAGACACCCTTATACAGAGTGACTTATATTTTAATCTCATTACTGTATATATTTGAGAGGTCTTGCACAAGGGCCCAACAGCATGAAATTGGTGATGTTGGGATTTGAACCTGTGTTGAGATTTGTACCAACCATGAGTCCAAAGCCTTAACAACAGAACATAATGCATACTATTAAACCTACAGTTAAACCCATAGTAAACTGCAATTTTGGTACTTTAATAATGTAAAAAAAAATCTAACTAAACACCACTGCTGTATCTTACTTACTGTATCTCAAGGCATTTCCTGGTTACTATGACTATACTGAGTATAAAATGTATTATAAGCAGAATAATAATAAAATTCCTTTCCTTGTTGTGACATTTTCTAATAAATATCCCCCTCAAAAAAATCTTTAACAAATAAATTTAAAAAACCCACAAAGGCAGTGAATTTGCCTGACCTAAATCTGTTCACATGTCTGTTGAACTTGCCTACTAAAGGACACATTTACAGGAACGCCATGCAAAGTACCATGAATTTGAATGTGCATTTACACAGCACAAAGCACACTCACGCATGCAAACATACACACACTTTGGATGACATCAGGACGTACTGTAGGGTTACAGAGAAGAAGAAGAAGAACAAGAAGTAGTAGAAGAAAAAGCCATTGTTTGTCATATTACATTACACATTACAACACATTCAAGTCTTTCTCTGTATATCCCAGCTGGTTATAGGAAGCTGGGGTCAGAGTGCTGGCGCAGCTATGATACAACACTCTTCGAGCAGGCAGGGTTAAAGCTGATTTATACTTCTGCTTAAGTGTACACTGTACTTGCGTAGCTACGTACCAGACACCGTATCCAACACCAACACCATAGCTGAGTTTTTTGAAGTCAGCTGAATTGTGAATGAGCATAGACTCAATTGAGGACAGATTTACAGAAGTTGTTTATAAATGTCATATTTTATCTTCGAGACTCCGTGAGCACGGTGGCACAGAAACCCCACCGCCAGCTAGCGGTTTGGCGGTGTAATCACAGAATGACAACAGACACAAGTAGGCTCATAACGTAGGCTCAGCATAGACTTGCCTTAGAAAGCGACAGTCTTGCTCAAAATCCCAACCCCTCAATTTACATTTTTATTACTTTGCATATACGAGCAGTTGAGGGTTAAGGGCCTTGTTCAAGGGCCCAACAGTGGGAGTGCCCAGACAAAAACAACGATATATAAGGCTATATTGGGATATATAAATAATTTACTTTATAGATGTTAGGGCCAACTATTTTAATAAATAAACCACGTACCTAAATCTATGTGAACACATTTGGGCCTTCCCAAAACTTTGAGGAAATGTTGGAGGAATGTTACTATGTGGAATGTCTTCATATGCTCCAGCATTATGGGTTCATTGGAACTAAAGGGACCTTGTTCCAGCACATAATGCACCTGTGCAAAAACCATAAAGCTACATAAAGGCATTGTTGACAAGGCTGGTTTCAAGACACTCAGAGCCCTGGCCTCAACTCCAACAAATAACATTGGAATAAATTGGAACATAGAGTGCACACCAGGCCTCCTTACCAAGATCAGTGTCTGCTCTCGCTAAAGCCCAATATTCAAAAGCCTTTCCAGAAGAGTGAAGACTGAATTAGCAGCAAAAGGTCAGTCAACTCAGTATTAATGGTATGCCTTTGGAACAGGATGTTCAGCAACCACATGTGGGGTTCCTGATAAGGCATCCACACAGCTTTGGCCACATAGTTAATAGTGAGTGAATAATTAGATTTTAGGGATTAAAATGGTAGATTTTCACCTAAACAAAACCCAAACCATAACAATATTTGGCAGTGGTGCAATCATTAGTGCTGCAGTCCTCATTATGTATGATTGGTTGTTAGTGCTGGCTAACAAGAGGAAAGAGTGGTGCTTTGTGCTTAATTTGGTATTACATTACTGTAGCAAAAGAATCTAAATGACTCAATGTAAAATCCATATGACTAGTAAGGATTACTCCCTCACTCATCATCTATACCACTTCATCCTGTGTACAGTCACACGTATACACTCATTCACACACTATGGCAATTTGGGAACGCCAATTAGCAAAATCTGCATGTCTACACAGGCCCAAGGCGGGAATCGAACCCTCGACCCTGGAAGTGCAAGGCGGCAGTGCTAACCACATATTTCATTTAACATAATTTAATGAAATCAAAACAGCGACTCAAAGCCAAGCCTCACTATCTTGATCATTCAAAATTGATAAGATTATTCCTAAGATCCTTTTTCTCAACGCATGCCTTTAAATCCCAGAACTCTTTGTTAGGTTTAGACCTATATTTCAACATCAGACCCTAACCACACACATTTTATGTTAAACTGGCATTAAATATAAGAACATTACATAGAATAAACTCAAGCATTTAGTGAAGTGAACACAATTATAAATATGACAGAAATAGGCAAGCTCATCCGACAAAGAGCAATTAACATTTGATTAATTAAAGGCAAAAAATCTTTTATTGTTTTTCTATTAAATCCAATTTTCAATTCAATTTTTGCCCCAGAATCCTTCGCCTCTTGTGTAAGAACAGCATGGGGTTTTCCATCTCTGGCAACAAATGCACAAATCTTCCCTCTGTTTGTATTCTGGTAAACAATCACACTGTTGTGCAACTCCCATGTTCAGATGTTTAGTTTATTCACAAAGATTAGCATTACCACACAACATCATAAGGTCACTGTTGTGTAATCGGTAGTTTTTAAGGGGGGGGGGGGGGTCTATGAAAAGAGTCTACCATAGGTACAATCAGAATTGGTTTTAAATGGAATTAGTTTTAGTGGAAACTTATAGATAATAAACTGACATGACATACACATGCCTTTTCAGAGTGTAAGAAACAGCTGGAGACAAAGGAGGCAAGAGGCGCATGGCATACTGTAGCATGCATGGTAAAGCATGTTAGGATGCTACACCCCATCCAGATGTGAATCGACACTACAGATCAGTCAAACAAGATCCGATTTGATTGCATTTCGCAAATTGGCGAGAAGGTCTAATAAAAAAAATTCTAATAAATTGAGTAACAATAAACTGCTTAGAAAGAGAAAGAATGAGTGAAAGAAACAGTAAGAGAGATGAAGAATGAGTAATGAAAGAATGAAAGGGGAAAAACTTGGTCCTCTTTATTTCGCGATTTTGAATCTTGCGTAATTACGTGTGAAAGGAAACGGTGAGAACTATCCTAATTAAACTCATTGCTAATTTTACGGTAAAAGTCTCTCTCATTAAGCTCCCCTCAAACAAAGAGAGTCAGATCCAGTTATTCTATTTACCAAAGCTCTTTATATCTACTGTATGTACACTGCATTTCCACAAGTTGCTAAAAAATAAAAAAATATGCTCAATATTTGTTTGTACAGATTTTTACAGAAAACGTATACAGAATGGTATACAGTATGCATGAATCGGGACACATCTCTCAAGACGGAGCTCTAACAAAAACATGGCTCACTTTAAGCTGAAACAGAAGCACCTGTCAATCTGACAGAAGAATGACCATGAAGCAACAGATCCAAATAAAGAATAAAGTGTGAAAATCAAGAATCGTTGAAAACAGATGCTTTGTAAGATAATAATAAGCCTTATGACGTACAATCTACAGATCACCACTGGTTCAATAATTCCACTCATCTATATCAGACAATCTAATTAGCAAGTGTCTAAACCGGAAATCTTAATGAATGACAAAGCATTCCATTGAATAATCCTTTCTTGTTATTTAATATACTGTATGACACACATCAGTTGTTCCCAGCAGTGCAAGTGTGCAACATCAAAGATGCACCGTAGGAGTGATGTGCAAAACAAGATGCATTTCTCACAAGTACACAATTACATAATAGCAGATGAAAGTAAACATCTGAAACAACATGGTAAGGACTGGAATCCATAATATCAGCCTTCAAAACGTCCAGTTTTGTTAAGCAAAGCAGTTCCACAATTATACAAATTTCAACGGCCCCATGGAATAATCAGTACGAAGCTCTGTGCACATCAAGCTCATTGCCTTCTCTCTCTCTACAAACTAAAGTGACAATAACCAGAAAATACAGGCTTAGCAGAAACACAAACGCATTACCTCTCACATCAGACTTCCTGACACAGTTGGCGCACACCACGAGGCATCATGAGTAACGCTAAATTCCTTCGTCTCATCCGATTCAATCAGTGCGTGATTTACAGAGCCGTTTCTCTCTTGGATTAAATCTACATACGCTCCTAAAGTCTGGGTCACTGTGTCGTACTGAATAAGTAGTAAAATACAGCATACGTAAATACGTGTCTCTGCATGTGTGTGTGTGTGTGTAAGCGTTCCACTACTGATGCTGCTTCAGGAGAGCTGCTCTCTGTCTTCGTGCATCCCTACTGTTGGGGACTCGGAGATTTCTCTCCTCCTCTCTCACTAACACACACACACACACACACACAGCAAACACAGATTCCCATCTGCTGCTGAACGCTTGACTATCTCCCAGCCCACCTCATGAATAATAAACAGCCTCCTGGGCTTGCGCCCACCCCCAAATCCCTCATCTTGCAGAAACATGAGCACATACATTCACATGGATGCACATCCACACACACAGGCACCTTATCAGATGCATAAATAAACAGAGCGATGAAAGGCATTACTTTCTAAGCTTGACCTCTGCACCTCAACTATTTGTCTCCGTACCCTCACGCCTTTATTCTGCCAATTAATAATGTGTTAGAAACATGCAAAGCATCCTTCGGGATTGATTCAGTGTGCCCAGGCATAGATAAGTATCAGTGTCAGTCAAAGACAATGGCAAAAAATGAATGTGGATCTTGAATGTGGAGACAGGAAGAGCTGAATGAGATCGGTGCGTTTGACACTACAACATTAAACTGTTTACCCGAGGATGGGGAATCTGTCCATAATAAAGACCATGTGGCATCTTCCAATCTTCAACATGAACCCAGCGTGGACTCAGATTTGAACCCGACATGGTGTTCTGCTGGAGTGCACTCAGAGTTGTTTATTTAGACTGAAATAATCAAGGTCAAATACCCAGAGTGATCACATAATAACCCGAGCATGAGATTTATGCAAATATATGGACAAACAACTAACTAAGCTCACTGTCTTTCAAACCACTTTGCTACCTGAAAAGAACATTCAGTAGACCAACAAAATAAATAAGTACCATTAATTAGGAACAAATTGATCGTTATATTGGTTTGAGGCCATTTTATTTAAATTCCCTTTGATCCTTCGACAGCATAATGTCTAATGTGAACAAAAGGCAGATCATGAAATGTTAATCCCTTTAACAGGTGATTAAACCCCTTTAATATGCTATTTCAAAGCTGAAAGTTCAGCAAAGGGAAAAAAAAGACAAGCTGAGAAGCAGTCCACTCTCGGTAATGCCCTATGTCATGAAAGTGTTTATACTGTATATACGACCGAAACATGGTGTCAGTGCTAAAAAGTGTCTCAACTAGGTGAAAAAGTGAATTTTCAGATAGGATTATTTTTTTCATAATACTTAATGCTTCCTATCTCCTCTTATTACATTTATACATATATATTATCAGATTAAAAAAAAAATTTTTTTTTGCTAAATACATTTTCAGAACATTTTGTTGAACTTTTTTTAAATTAAAATATTTCAATGGTTTTAATTGTCGTTCCGATGAAACTTGGCCAGTTTAGAGTTCACATGAAAAAACCTAAACGCGAAAAAGTGTATTATTCTAAAATGCAAAGTTGTTAAGATATTGCAACATGAATTTGACATGGTTACGGACCCTACAGATTGTTTGATTTTACCAAAAAACTATAGAAGCAACCATTTTACAGGTTATAATGCTTTTAGAATCTTACACCAATTTTAGTATAATTTGCATTTTAAATTATTATTTGAAGCGAGACAGTATAACACTGCAAAATGGACATTTTTGGGGTATATATAAAATCATCTCTCCAAAACCTCTATGAGGCATAAACTTAAGAAGTAGCTTCTTTGGGACACACATTTTCTGTATTATATTATATATGACATAAAAGAAAAAAAATCAACACTAATACTGTGTTTTGGCTGATACTCTATGGCAAGAGCTTTTTTTTATGAACACAACAGCAAAACCAAATAAAAATAAATAAATAAGTAATCACAGCCCAGTGTACATCAGGACGCTTGGGCGAATGCTTCATTTTCATGCGACGCTTGATTAAACACACATCTTTGCTTCTCTCGAGCTCCTAAACAGAGGAATGCTATGTACAAACACTACCTGTTGTAAAGAGGGTTTTTTTTCCTCTTTCTCTTTTACAGTCATACAGTTAGCGCTCTATTGACTGTAGTGTAGGCATCCTTAGTGTGGGAGATGTTTTACATTCCCTCGTTGCGGCTGACGTCCATTGTGTGGGCTTCAGTGTTGGTAGCTACAAAACAAAGGCACAGTGGACTAGTGGACAGAATGACCTGGTTGTCACAGCTCTCAAAAGCATGGGGAAGGACAGGGAGAGAGAGAGAGACAGAACTCACAAAAACAGACTGATTCAATTATACATCAGGTGTTTTTGTTTTGTTTTAGGTTTTGTTGTTATTGTTGTATTCTGTAGGTTGATTGAGCATTTTGTGTTCATCAAATTACTTATGTATATGAATATAAAAATAGTTCCAATCAAGGTAATACAGTATTTACAGTACAAAGTCAAAAGTTTGGATTTATTCTAGGATAATACTGGATTTATTTCTTCACAACTATGAAATAACACACATGGAATTAAGCAATTAAGTAACAAGAAAGTCAGCTGTTCTGAAACAAGAGCAGTATTGTCAGTAAAGTGCATTTGCAAAACCCATCAAGCACCATGATGAAACTGGCTCTGATGAAGACCATCTCAGGAAAGTAAGACCAAAACGTACCTCTGCTGCAGAGGAGATGTTCATTTAGAGTCACCAGCCTCAGAAATCACCAATCAACAACCAGCACCTCAGATTAGAGCCGTTATGAAGGCTTTAAGGCATTTCAATATCAACTGTTCAAAGTAGATTATTGCACATTTTGGATGCTTTTAGCATTGTTTTACAATGTAGGATGAAATAAAAAATCAGGAAAGACAATTAGAAGGTGTGTCCAAACATTTGACTTGTTGTGTGAGCCCAAATTAAACATCAAACTGATCCAGAGAGCATATCATATGCACTCACAAATATTGCAATCATTTGAAGTGCTCATTCTCATATCTTATCAATGAGGTATCATAAGACCATTCATGGCCTTAGTTAAAGAATTATGTATAAAAACTATGTTAATAAGGTTAATATCTTTGTTTAAATGTATATTACTTATATTATTAGATTAGATTAGATGAATCTACATTAGATTTCTATTGAAACACATAACATTTATGGAGTGGCCTTAGGTATACAAGCAAAATGCATTTAATGATAATAACCCCATCTGTCAGTTGATGGATATTCATTCATTCATTCATTCATCTTCTATACCGCTTAATCCTGTGTTCAGGGTCGCGGGGGACCTGGAGCCTATCCCAGGAGACTTCGGGCACTAGGCGGGGTACACCCTGGACAGGGTGCCAATCCATCGCAGGGCACACACACATACACACACTCACACACCCAATCACACTCTACGGGCAATTTTTAGGAACACCAATTAGCCTAACCTGCATATCTTTGGACTGTGGGAGGAAACCGGAGTACCCGGAGGAAACCCACCAAGCACGGGGAGAACATGCAAACTCCATTCACACAGAGACGGGAATCGAGCCTGGCCGGGGAATCGAACCCAGACCCTGGAGGTGCAAGGCGACAGTGCTAATCACTACACCACCGCGCCGCCTGTTGATGGATATATATTTATATTTACATTGGTTGAATGTACAGTACATGATAATGATGGGCTTTAAAACAGCAACTTATTAGTGTATGATGTTATTGTTTCCCATTAACCAAGTTCTCTTTGTTCTTTTTGTAAAGTGCTTTATACAGAAAAGCAGAAGAGTCTGTATGGTGAATAGTAAGTAGGGAGGTTATTTTAGACAGGGCTTTAGTGTTATATCAGGCAAACACAAACACAGTGCCAAGGAACAAGTTTGAAAAATCATCACTCTTGCCACTCACATGTTCAAAATATTTTATTTATTAATTTCATTTATCAGTCTTTATGTTGTCTATTCTGGGAGACTCAGGCCAATTAAATGTGCCAATTATCTCAGTGAATCTTGAACATTGATATGTTTTACTGTTGTTGTTGGCCTTTCAGCTGCTCCCACCGAGTGGTCACCACAGCGGACCATCCGATCTGTACAACAACTTGGCACGGGTTTTATGCCGAATGCCCTTGGTGACACAACCCACCCATTTTATCCTTGCTTGGGACCGACACTTTGTTCAGTTGCTGGGGTTTGGGCATTGGCTGGGAATCGAACCCGGGCATTCCGCATGTACAGTAGGTGAGAAACACTGTGATACGGCCAGTGATACACTGATATCTGTCTTACTGTAAAGTGTTAAAGTAATAAATGATTCGCTTATATGTGAAAAGGCATTCTCAGATGTTTTTATAGCATTCTATCCAAAGATAGAAATACCTAATGCCAGTGTCATCAATCTAATTCTCATATCCACCAACTCTGCACCGAGACAATCAAATTTTAGCTACATAAGCAATCCCTACCAGTGTGCTGCTCGGCATAAACTTGGATTAACACAGCCGGTGCAAGAGTAAGCACAGTCAAAGGTAATAATAATAATGTTTATACAACCAGGATGGCAGGTCAGGCATTGGTTGCTCAGTGGTGGGCTTCTCACCTCCATTATAGAAAACCTGGGTTCAATTCCCAGCCAATGCCCAAAGCCAGCCCCTGCATGCAAGGGCAAACTTAGTGCTGGCATTAAACAATAAAAAGCAAAAAAATTCAAACAAAGCCTGATAGAGAGAGAGAGTACAATATATGGCCATGAAACACAGTAACAGACTTCCTCTGTCCTGCAGAATGAATACACTAAGCTACAAATAACAACAAAAACAGGAAGCCCAACACATTTTAACCTCAAATTCCATGCACAGGATCTTTGGGGAAAGGTAATTTTCGCAAAAGTGGCGTTACACTATCAAAAGAAAATTAGGGAAATTAGAAAGGGAAAAAGTGTGAGGAAATATGTGTAAATCAAAATGATCAGATTGTCATTGCCAGATTGAGATGGCAATCGAAAGAAACCTTGAGAGGAACCAGACTCAACAGGGAACCCATCCTCATTTGCGTGAAATCAGATAGCAGGGATTGATCTGCAGTCATACTGTGTATACAGGCTGCTGGAAGTTCAGTATAACAGGAGAGGTGGTTAAGTTAATATGGAGTCTAGTTTTGTTATTAGAGGCTCAGGTTCAATACCATTCTTGGGAATTTCAGGCTTGAACTTTTGAGTGTTTTCGAAGTCCATCATGAGTGGGAGAGACAAGCCAGTGTTTTTTTTATTTATTTATTTATTTTTTAAATAAATGGCAATCATGCTTTGTTAATAGTTACAATTTGCACAATTAAAAAGTACTAGTTTCTCCTACAGTATGTATGGAGACTTTGGAACCCGGGACTGTATAATGCATAACACTGCCTTGAGCAATGACACACATTGTATTCATGTTTTGATTCCTGTACTGTACATGCACCATCACTAAATTTTATTGACAAAGGGTGTTTTAAGAATGCTTACGTTTGTGTGTTTGCTTTAATTAAATTCATTCATTCATTCATTCATCTTCTATACCGCTTAATCCTGTGTTCAGGGTCGCGGGGGACCTGGAGCCTATCCCAGGAGACTTCGGGCACTAGGCGGGGTACACCCTGGACAGGGTGCCAATCCATCGCAGGGCACACACACATACACACAGTCACACACCCAATCACACACTACGGGGATTTTAGGAACGCCAACTAGCCTAACCTGCATGTCTTTGGACTGTGGGAGGAAACCGGAGTACCCGGAGGAAACCCAGCAAGCACGGGGAGAACATGCAAACTCCATGCACACAGAGACGGGAATCGAGCCTGGCCGGGGAATCGAACCCAGACCCTGGAGGTGCAAGGCGACAGTGCTAACCACTACACCACCGCGCCGCCTGCTTTAATTAAATAAAGTACTATATTAATATTTCCCCAACTGTTTTTTTTAAACCCACCTGCCTTTTAACAAGACCATGTGGTATTATAAACAGCTTCTTTGCTTTATGGTGAGATATATGCTTTGTTTGTGCTCATGGCAATTTGAAGAGAACAATGCCTAGTTCAAATACTAAATTGTTGTTTAAACAGTTTGTAAAGACATATTTGGGTAAAGCTAACAAGTCTGTATGCAATCAGCATCTATGGAACCAAATTCAACAATGAAAACACAACCAGCCATTCAGTTTAAAGAGTACGGATAAAAAAAAAAAAAAGGAGCCTTTGAATTTGCGACAGCTGGTCTACTTGCTGTCAGTCCCATACCCACTATTCCTTCTCTGTCTCTCCTCTTCTCTAAATTGATCTTAGGCCCATGTGCTCAAAGACTAAGAGTGGTCTAATGGTCAGATTAATGGTAGCAGTCGAAAGCAGCTGCTGCCGCAGGCAAAATGGGCTCTATCATATCCGCCTGTCTTCCTCTTCCACCAGTTCTTTAATTAATCTTTTTTTTCTTTGGATAAATAATTTTAGTTTGCATTGCATGAGTGACATTTTTTTCAGGGTTTGAAAACATTTTCCGTTGCATATTGTTACATATCTTTGTATTATCCTTTCACAACAGATATAATGTTTAAAGAATTGTCAAGTGCATGACAAACAGAACACATGCCACCCAATAATGAATGTAACCTTTGGGCAATGAATGGGGTCAGAAGTTACGAGCAAGTTATTCATTTACAAGAGCAGATGTCACATACGCCGGAGACAAAAAGACAAAGCTGAGGTTAAAATATAAGCAGCAGGACCCTGAGTGTCCAAAGATCTTTTCCACATGCCCCGAGCGCTTTCGTTGTAGTTTGGAAATTGAATGAGGATCCAATACAACAGGGGTGCTGGAAAGGTAAAATGTCAGAGTGGCCTGATTACAACATTTCAAGTTAAATAATCTGTTTTGAGCTACAGGTTGATTGTGAGTTAACATGACAAGACAAGTGGGTGAATATAGAGTGTAAACAATATAATCATGTTGGGACACAGTTGGACACAGACTCCCAACGCGGAAATTGAAAACGGACCCTGAAGGTGCAAGGCGACAGTGCAAACCACTAAGTCACCGCGTTTATTAATATTCATTCGAAACGTGCCATACAAAATATGCATTAAAATAAATGTCATTATAAGGTAGTACGTATATGTGAAAAGAATATGTTAGGATACAGAAGCTGGTAATTTAGTAAGCTGTCACTCAGTAATCCAACTGATGTCTGATGGGGTCACTTGTCAGACCTATTTTATACTTATGCCAAGTAAAAAGGTTGAACCTAAAACTGAGTTAACAATAACGTAAGCATTTCCCTGCATGTCAGTCACAGAATGTCTGCCACATGCAGACCTATTCATTCTCTCTCTGGGGCGTGTGGGTTCAGCCTCCCTATCAACAGGAGGTCGTGTCATTGCTTCAGTTAATTACTGGCCAGACTCCTGTATAGCCTGCAGAAGTCTGGACCATGCCTTGGTCTCCCGCCAGTTATAGTGTGCTCATGCACCCCCGTCTCAAACATAAAACACACACACACACACACACACACACACACACACACACACACACACACACACACACACACACAACAATGTTCCAGGGGACAATAGAGCAAAGCAGCTGGACAGCAAGTCCTCAAAGTAGCCCCGCATAAATGATTATAGAACAGAGAAAAGCCATCTGTAGTATAGACCAAACATCTGCTTCAAATCAATAAGAAACCTAGTATACTTTACATTTGCTCTTTGATTATTTTTCAGTTTTAAGTATACTCTTGACACGCGGCTTTTCGCCTACTGTATGACAGAACGATACTTGATGCCGATGCTGATGATGATGTCACCTCCCCGTAGGACTCAATGAACACTTGTTCTGTATGTAAACACTAATGATGTTCTGTTACACCAAGCATGCCTCTGAGAGAACTCTCAGAGGCATGCTTGGTGTAACAGAACATCATTAGTGTTTGATGTTACTGCTACACAGAGTTGGGGCTTTGGATAGAGGAAAAAAGAAACGATGATCCCTTCATTGACTCAGCCCCTCAAAATGCACGTCAAGACATGCAGGGAAACATTGGCATGTTGGCACTTATTATTCCCTAAAGAGACATGGGAACGTACAGTGAAGGAGACATCATGATGCATGAGAACGCAGAATCCCCTCGGTGAAACACCTGGAGGCAGGATTATTATTCCTGCGAATTAAACACTTCATGGATACGTTTTTTCATGCTTCATTGTGTGTGACATTCTGACAGACAGGCAACTAGATAGATAGATAGATAGATAGATAGATAGATAGATAGATAGATAACTTTATTCATCCCCATGGGAAAATTCACTGTCGATGACTGTCATCTCCACTGATAATTGTAATTTTTTAAGGATTTGTCAGTCTGATTTATAGTGCAACATGGCGTTCAGAAATGACAAAATAGTAAAAAGCTAAATATATATTTTTTTATATTTAATATAAACCCAACACCATGCATTACCACAATATTGCTGCTGGTTAAAGGTTTATTTATTTATTTATTTATTTATTTATTTATTGGCAGTAATTATGGTTCTCTGCTGGCTTGCATTTTTTTACAGAACTGATTAATTTTGTTGTAATCATGTGCAGTTGAGGCAGTGGGTCACCCAAGCTCTTCACTGCTGCAAATCTAAGCAAAAGGAAGCGTGTCATTCAAAAGACCTTAAATAATCCAAATGTATTATTTTAGTAAACAAAAAAAAAATGGGGGGGGGGGATGGGCAATGAGAAAAGTAACTATTTTATTTTTTGTTGGTCAGGTTCGTCGGAAATCCTGAGCCTATCCCATGAACATAATCACACACACACACACACACACACACACACTTGTTATTTGTCTGACTGATATCCCTTTGTGCATTTCTATCTCTTTCTGTCACTCGCACACATAGTGTTCAAGGAATCCTCAGGAAATTTTGCACAGGCAATCTGACTATCTGGATGTTTTCAAAAAAACGGGAGAATCAATAAAAAGAAACCTAGATAAACAGTGCACAAACAGTAACGTGAGAAGTTGAGAGCTGTGAGGTGGCGAAAGTGTTTATATTATATGTATATTTAATATTATCACAGTTTGTATTTCGTCATTTTGAAATGCATTCTGCTTCGCATTCCAATCAGCACAATTTCTTTTATATGGAAATCTATTACTGGCCTGCAGGATGCAGGAAGATGAAAAAGGAGTGTATGAAAACACTTCAATCGAGTAATCAGAGACGATTTGGAGCACACATGGGTGATACAAGCGGTACTGTATATATCATCTCCATGACAAAATAAATATTTCATAGAAGCTCTTCAAGGGTTTCTGCCCATCCCCCTGCATCCTCCTCACTAAACCCCCCTCTGCTACACAGAACATAAAACAAAGGTACTGTATAGCAACTCTAAATTGAATGTCACATTATTTTTAAGTTTTCAGTATACACGCTGACATTTACCACTAACCTAGCACGGTTCATTAGGCTATAATCATTCTGCACTTCTTGCCTGGGTGTTGACCACTTTGGTACAAAATGATAGACCCAGATTTGTTACTCCCTTTGCAACAACCTTCAAAAGAGGCAATGACCTTTAGGATGTGACCTTCAAGAGGAGAAAAGTAGTTCATCAGAGAAAAAGCAATCAGCAGCTTTTACAACCAGGACAATGAGAAACAGATTCAGACCTAAGCATAGATAAAGGACAAGAGTGAGATATACACAACCGTCCGAGCTTCTTGACCTTTGTTGAGGGAAGCCCTTCGCTTCCCCTGTCTGATCGCATGAACTCCTTGTCTATTGCAGCTCAATTTAAAGACTAAGTTGTAGCCTGTAATGAGCTAGGGTCAACATATTAGGGACATTTTAACAACCAGATTGACCTATTGTCTATACTGTCAGCATTTATAAAATAATAAAACTGTCTGGCTGGATGTTTAATTAATAGAACACCATCACGAAGTGCATAACCTGGAGTGGTGTAAGGTTGTTCATTTAATATTTTATGATCTGCAACAATTGCATCAGATGGCCCCGGAGCCAAAAAGCGTGTTGACTGTAAAAAATCATTTATATCAGTCAAACTAAACAAAAAAAAAAAAGTAGATAGTATTTATTTCATTATTATATTATAATTAATATAATTATAATTAATTATTATAATCATAATTATAATTATTATGTATGTTAATCTATATACATTGAGTTCATTATAATCTTCTGATTGATGTTGTTTCTTTGAACTTTCATTGGCATATTCTTATAAAACTGCCTGTTATTTTAAATCCATTTTTCCTTATTGACCCTTTAATATTCAGTCACTGATCTTTATATGCGATATCCTTAATCCTACAGTATGTTTTCCTCGAATCTTCGTTTAGCAGTCTCATTACCCACGCTGCAGTCACTCAGGCTGAGTGCTTTGCTCTGAAGACTTAATTTGTCTGACTGATATCCCTTTGTGCAGCTCTGTCTCATTAATACACACAATACCACAGAATTTGACGGGTTTCAAATGTGGCATGTGAAGTTTTAACTGGTTTTGCCACACACACACACACACACACACACACACACACACACACACACACACACACACACACACACACACACACACAAACCCCAGCATGTGTACATATTCTGCATAAATCTCTTTTGTACCGTGTATGCCCCATGGAGTGGTGCTAAACATCTCTTTTAAGAGAAAAAGAAAATATTCTGAGTTTAATGCATTGCAAATAGGCAAGAGAGAATTTGATTACGCTGGTATGCTGTAAAGAAAAAATGTGCTTCATTTGTGCAGCAATATATATAGAAAACAACAAAGAGTCAAGTGCCCCCAGTGTTACATGTTGGTGGAATAGCACTCCGGACCACCCCCACCCGGGAACATCACACACACATACACAGACACACGTCTTTCTTTCTCTTCCCATTTGCCAACCTAAATAAATCCCCTTGCGGTCGCTATTGCCTGAAGCAATTCGATTCAACTCAAAACATTCCAGGATGAAGAATCTTCTGGGATGCAAACCCCTCTGTCTAGTCGCGCAATTTACATTCTGCTCACCCCTCAAGAAATTTTAACAAGACAGTGAAAATAACTGCCAAAGCTCATTTTCTTATTCCATGTATCCTCACGATCATACCCACCCTTTTCTGTTCATCTTCTGCACTTCCCTCTCTTTGTGCCCCGGTTTTGGACCAACAATGAAAACAATTGGGTGTCTCCCTCAGGGCCAAACTGGGCAGGTTTAAATATCAAAAGGCTACAGAGGACACGAGGGTAGACCCGGAGGAGAACTGCTTTAGCCGAGCCTCCACTCTCCATCTGCCGGTGCGTGGAGAAAAAGAGGGAAAATGTGAACCAAAATGGCTTATGGACAGTGACAGAATGTGATCTGCATGTTATCACTTGCATTTTTCTCCGCATTGTTTTTGAGACAGACAAGCGTGCCTCTGTCAGCTGTCATCTGAGACTGCCTCTCAGACACGTTTTCTTGTCTGTTTCATTTATTTATTTATTTTACCCCATTGTTCTCACAATTTGCCAATTTGGGCATTTGCCAATTCCCGCCCATTAAGCTAGCTCTTCCCATATACAGCATAACACATGCGAAGGAAAGCCTTAACTGCCCTCTTTGGGGCACATGACGTCCCAGATGCGGATTGGTTAGAGTTTCTCAGAATGACAAAAGAGACAGTAAAGCAAGTAAATTTCTCCCATCCAGAGAGCTCAGGCAGTTTTGCATTCTTGGACTCCAGACCATAGACAGCTGTGGCATAATCAAGATTCAAACTCATGATCTTCCACTGAGACCAAAGCATTTCCACTGGGCCGGTTAAGAGCCTGCATTACACAAACATGCATGCAATAGACACAACCTTCTCAATTAATACCCACCGCTCCTCACAACCCTTAAAACATTTTTTTTAGTCTTAAGAGAATCTTTTTTTTTCTTTTTTTATTATCTGCCATCACAATGAACCGTCACACTCATAATACACTGAAGGCATAACTCACGGTATGAATATATCGTTGTAACATAAAAGCTGATTCTTGGTTTAGGATCATGTCACAGATGTACTTGTCTGACCACAATATCATGAGTCCATGGTGCTGTCTGTTACATGCCAATCTCCATATCTGATCTGCATCTAGAGATAATAACGTGCTCTCTCAGCATGTGGCCCTCTGCCGCAGTAGTCTCCACCCCTTCCCCCCTGACCCCAGTGACATCACCCCTATTAACACTGCTTGTTATCTACCACAGATCAGCAGGAGTATCCAGATCTGTTTGATGGGGGATGCGGAACATTATATTAAGACAAAAAGAAAGGTCTCAATATCGCATCATCACCTTTTCTCCATTGTTCTAAGAGCAGGTGTTGTGGCCAAGTCAGGCTTTGTGATCAGAGGCCTGGGCTTGGTAATTATTAAAGTGCCTGTGGAGGCAAAGTGATCGGCTAACAACATGACATGAGCATCTAGATGTTTCGTGTCATGTCAAGCAACTTCTACAAGAAGATTTGTTGATATTCTTGCCTAAACAGACAGCCATTATTTGCAAAGGATATGAATAGAGATTATTAATGTTAAAAAACTTACACAATGGTGACACGGTGGTGTAGTGGTTATCACTGTTGCCTTACACCTTCAGGGTCCGGGTTCGATTCCTGTGTCTGTGCTTGGTGGGTTTGTTTTTATTATACTGCATGTGCAATGTCTCAAATATTTAACATAAAAGCCACATAAAATAAACCATTTATACAATTAGACATGATTTTAAGCAAGCGCGTTTCCAAGACTTCCTGCTAATGGATATCCATATGCCCCCCCCCATCCCACACACACACACACACACACACACACCATGTGAGTTTTTCAAGTGATGTTTGTTAGACATCTGCCCTTTAATGAGAGCTGAAATGGCCTTCATTGTAGCCAAGAACACTTTGCACAAAGGTTATAAGCAGCCTGGGGCGCAGAGACACAGCAGAAAAAAAAGAGAGAGATTGTGTTAACATATTCCATGCTATGAACAATATGAATAAAAAATAACTATTTGGAAGAAAAGGGGCCAATATAGTTTTTTAAGGCCAATATAGTTAACTTGCTACATAAAACTGATCTCAGTAAAAGACGGTCATATATAAATAAACTGAGCTACAAGCAGCATCGTCCTGGACTTCCATAAATTAGTCATTTTATATAATGTTGCTTATGTTCCTTATGTCTTAATAAACATTGTGTTTAACAAAATACCTAAATTAGAGCCAAAAACTAAGAACTCGCACATTCATGGTTTATGTGGGGACGTTAATCTAATCAAGTCTGACTTGAAATTCAGTCTAAGCATCTGTCCTAATATGAAGCCTACAAATTGGCAGTTTATAATTCTATCTAGAACCATTAAGATACATACTACTGGTATAGCCATGAAGTAGGTGATATAGGAGTAGAGAATGGATAACGATAGGAGTAGAGAATGTATAATGCAAGATTATGTTTAGCTGGCAAAATATATGCAAGCCTGCCCTTATACATTTATACATAAATGAAGAAATGCATCCAGGATTTTTAAGCATCTGATAGTTTTGGTAGGATAGGATGCTTTTAAATATATTTTTTGTTACAACAATGAAATGTGAAAAGCTATGTGCATGCAATCCGTGAAAGAATAATAGATAGAAGGACAAAATGGAAAAATAGATGTAAAAGTAAAGCAATACAATATTCATTTGGTAGAATCTGTAAATATACTTTTACATGAAAATGATTAATAATGTTGAGGCCAAATGTTTACATACTGTACACCCATACACCATACTGTAACACTAACACCACAACCAAGTGAATTGAATAACACTGATTATCAACTATATACCAGTAAACTGGTGGCAGGATCATGGGCACCCAAGGCTCATCTACAGTATGACTATGGGGACATCCAGGGCATCACAGCTTGCTGTGTATGGGGCTTAGCAGGAAAGACTGGTCTTTAAATTCCCTAGCTTTTAGTCCAATCGAGCACCAATAGGATGCACTAGACAAACAAGTCTGATCCAAGTCTGATCCATGGATGGCCCACTCAGCAAGCCTCAGCACCAAAAGGATCCATTGCTAACATCCTAGAGCCAGACACCACAGCACGCCACCCAGAGGTCTTATAGAGCCTGATCTTATGATCTAAGGGTTGATTAGTGTAAACCTAAGCTAAACTTATTTTTTTCACAATTCCATACCTTTCTTATTATGAAATCCTATTTCCAGTTACATGTTTTCCCCATAAGATGTAATTTCAAAAGAAGCTTAGAAACAGATTTATTTCAGCTTTTGTTCACTATATCCAATGCACTTTGCACTTATTCAGTAGAATCACATTTTAACTGGCTAGCTTTCATGAGCTTCTAACAATACTTTGCTTGTAACCCAACCTACCTGACAGATCTGGTATCTGGGACTCATTCAGCTTTATGTGCCTCCTTACTAATACACACTTTTTTTCTTGACTTGACTTTGGACAACACTCTTAATACCTGGTGCCTGATGCCTTGATGTTTAATCTTTTGGTTCATCTTCAATATACCCATATTGTGCACCCAAAATTAACTGATTATTGCTAATCACTACTGACTTTTTTGAACAGATACTGTAGTTGCCTTAAATGTTGGCGCACTTAAATTGTGATATAGAGAATTCAAGCTGAATTAATCAATCTGTAATTAAATGTTTTAAAATTACCTTGGATATGAACAAAGTAAATAATATTGATTTAAATAATCAATTTAAATAATTAATTTACCAAAAGAAATAGTAATATAAAATGTGTGGATTTTAAAATACAATGAATATCTAGATGCCTAGATGTATGTCTACTCCTTAACGCCTTAATAACTAATCGTGTGTAATTAAAAATGGTCAACACAATGCAACCTAGTGCTATTTTTCTATCTTAAAAATTTCAATGCAGAATATTGCTCATACTCCTTAGACAAACAACAGAACATACAGTATCTTGAAGCTATTGTAGTTTATGAAATTTTCTGCAGACACACAATTACAAAAAAAGATATTAGCTTGATATTAATATCTTACTATTCTTTTCTCTTTCAAATATTAAAACGAACATAAAATATAGAACAAAAACACTCCCTCTGCCAGATGGCTGCCTTGCTTTCATGATGCACAAAAAAGCAACACATTTCATTGTTTTGTGGTATTAAGGTGAAAAAATAAATGTGTCTTTGATGATCTTAGATGTGAGGTTAAGGCCATAGATACTGCATTTTCAACCATAAATAACAATTCAACACAAACAAAATACACGATTGCACAAATTTTCAAAGTACAGTATGTCTACTAAAAATCCCCATTGAAGTCCAATTATATTTTCGTTCATATGACAAGTATTAAAGGAAAGATTTTTCTTCTCTCCTTAATGCACCGAGGCTAAAGAGAAAATCCCTGAATATGGAAATAAGATATTCATGAAAGCAGGAAGCCCTCTGCAGGCAATTACTGCACGCATACAGTATGCATTAAAGTCATTAAAGCACTGATTTTTTTTTTCCAATGTCAGACGATTTAGCAAATTTACCCTCATGACAGGCTTAAGGTCAAAGAGGACAAAGACAGCATGAAGCAACATTCATGAAATTTTGGTAATAATTCCACATAATAAAGGACACACACACACAAAATGTCAAACTAAAAATATAAGGTAGATAAACACATAGTCATCAAGTTATACAAAAAAAAAATTAAAATTAAAAAGGTGCCTACTATCAGCAGTATGTAATACTGCAATAAAAATCTTTTACCAAATCATGCATTTCAGCATAACTACTTCTTTCACTGCTGATTTTTGTCCTAATTGTAAGGCATTGGTTTGACTCTTGATCTAATACCTAGATTTTAAATATCAATCCATCCATCCATCTAGGAACCTCTGTAGTCCAACTAGGGACCATGGAGGCCAATTTTATTTATTCCCAATTTGTACAACCATGGTAGGACCTCCAGTCAACATTCACACACACATTCGTACACTACATGCAATTTGGAAACGTCAATTAGCCTCATCTTTAGACTGTGAGAGGAAACCCACCAAGCATGTGGAGAACATGCAAACTCCATGCACACAGACCCAAATCTAGAATTCTGCAAGTCTATTGGCTAACCACTAAGCCACTGCGCCGCCAGATTTTAAGCATAAACAGAATCAAATCATTTATAAAAGTGTTATTGCATCGATATCTTATTCCTTTTTATAGGAATATAAAATGGTATAGTAGTTTTAAAAGGGATTGACTACTGGCTTTTTTTCTTCTGTTCCAGGAAACAGTAAATAATTAATAGACATGCGTAAATAACAGAATTACACAAACATGCTCTAAACCTTATCTGACTAATGACTACAACTAATCAGATGTATGCTGCTACCAAGTACCACTTGAGCCAGTGGGTTTGTGAAAATTCTAATCAATAAGTTATTACAAATTAAATAACAAACCAAGGCATATTAGAATTATCTAACAACATGAGTGCATTATACTTCATCACAAACAAAGCACAACTATATTGTGTTAAGCAGAATCTAATGGTTTAGGTAACAATACAGACCTCCTACATAATTTAAAGTAATCCATGCATATGCCAGAGGTCAAAATGCATTGATTGAAGCCCAGACACAGATGGCAATCTATTCGTGCTTAACTATTCTTTTAAATCCATAACCAGACAGTACATTTACTAGGCTAAACCCAGGCAGAGTGGCCTTTTGGGCTTCGTAAAGTCTTCCATTACTGTTTTGCCATGTTCGATGTTGTTCCAAGGCCCAAGAGCAATCTAGCAAAACACAAGATTCTGTAAAAACAAGCGAAGTGCTGTTGGTTATCCTTTTTAATCATGCCATCCTCCAGACGCACCCTTCTCTCACTAACTCAACCCTCGTCGAGAGCAAGCTGCTGTTTCAGAGCTAAAAATAAACCATTGGAAAAAAAAAACAAAGGGCAGCGAACTAAAAGGGGTGCATCCAGTTGCAGTATGAGAAACCTGAGCTGGCAGGCTACTTGGCTTTAGGGTGGAAGGGGAAAAGACAATCTTATTTAAAGATATGAATGTTCTTTGGGGGAGGGAAAGGTGTATTTCAAGCAATGTCCTATATTTTTCATTAAAAAAAAACCCCAAATAAAAAAAGTCATGTCCATAACAACACATCATACAAATCGACGACACTTTCTCATGTTGTTAAGCAATATATCCTACATTTAAACACATATGAAGTGTGAATTGATGGTAGTTTTCTATCTTAGACACATAAAACCATAATGAAATCAGATGGTTCCTCTAATGCTGTTTTAATTGCAGGCATCCACGGCCTGCCGTGACCAGCATGCAAGGGCAAATGCCACTCTATGGAATATCCTAGTCATGATGCCAGGTAGGAGGATTACTTAAAATTAATCCACATGGCAAAAAATTTCCATAACAAATAAAGGTGAAACTTTTTTTTAACTCCCCTCTCCTCAAGCAACAGAGCAATATTGAAAAAAAAATAATGAGAAGAAATAGAACACGGATGCTGTTTTTAAAATATTATTTTTGTTATATTCTGATCATTCAGACCATACTAATTTAACTCAGATATTATTTCTTGTGTTACACAATGTGATTAAAATGTCACCATCTAATGGTGATGTACGGTACTGCAGTTCACAAAAAGCAGGGGAACTGCCAAGTCACTACCTGTTTTTTTAGTTTTAATGCACTGAAATAAACAATAAAATGTTTAAAATCTGGGTAAATGCCTACTAAATAACAATAGTCTTAATTAGAAAATGCATTTCTAATTCTTATCTGAAAAAACTAAACATTTTCTAACCATAGAAATACATACCTGCTATGATCTTCTATTATATTTGTATTATAAATAATGCATGAATAAATAATAAAATAAGTCCTCTAATTAACTTCACACAATAGACTGAATGACTCTCATCAAACAATAGACTGAATCTTTTCTTGTCCATTCAGGTGAACAGACCTCTGTCAACAGTCAAACCTTCTGAGATCAGACACCGGGGGTCACGTTTCACTTTATGGCGAATTAGGCCTCAGTGGAACTAAATATTACTACAGTCTGATTACAGATGATGACAAATGTACATCTCTCAGTCCTTCGCACAAAAGGGTTCAGCTTATTGGGAGTTGTGAGAATAAGGATGTGGCAAGGTTACATGGCTGTAGATACAATCTTACAATCGTCATTCTATATTTAATTCATGGTGGAAAGGTTGCTCATTCAGCTGATTGATTCTTGTAAGCTAATGCTACCCATGTTAATGGAAATAATTTGAAATGGGGACATTATATCTGTGAACCTTGAATTAAGGCTAATGATAGATACAAACTCTGATAGAAACTCCTATGTCAAATATTTTTCTTAGCAAAAAAAAAAAAAAAAAAAAAAAAAAAAAAAATATATATATATATATATATATATATATATATATATATATATATTCATTTTATTACCCAAATATGTTACAAATTGGATCTTTCATTATTTAATAAATCCTTTAAACTATTTGCTAATGGTTGGGAATAATAATGGTATTAGTTGCATGTTTTGTTTTTTTTGCATGTTTTTGCTTCTTGTTAAAAAAAACTGACATGCCTTACATTTTAACTCCTTAAATCTAAATTATTAGTTTCATATAAGAAAAGTCTAAAACGAGAGAATTAATAACCTACTAAAGGCAAAAAGCTTCTTAAGAATGTCAATAATAAAATTGAAATATTCTCTATTTCCACTATCGAACAATTCGACTTTCACTGTTTCTGCCAACATATTATATGCATAAATAACAATTTTTCACAAATCACTTCATACAAAATTAACTGTGACGGAATTTCTTCTGAGATCAGGTATGCATCTTGTTCCTGTACTACACCATATTTAATATCATCTTCTGTAAACTGATACTATGAAAGGCAGTAATAAGCTCTTATCTGTATGAGTATCCACACTTTCAAACTTCCTTCTAGCTGGGGTCTTATGCATGGTGTTATCCATGGTGGCTTAGTGGTTAGCACCTCCCGGATGGGCATTTGAATGCTGCTTTCCTATCCCATGCTCGCTGGGTTTCCACCCACAATCGAAAAGCATGAACAGTACTGTAGGTTGATTGACATTTCCAAATAGCTCATTTTGCATTTCTAAATGAACAGTATAAATAATAAATAAATGACAATGCATGAATGAATGACCGTGGATTGACTTTTAAGACATTTCAGCTTTATCAAATTCAATATTAAGGTACCCTATTATTTCAAGAAGTACACATTCATATTGTTGCATACTGTACAAATACTTTAGCAGAACTGTTTTATTCTATACAAAATTTCTCATTTATTTCTTAGAAATATACCTCTCAATTGATTGTATATAAATTGAAATAATGGATGAATGGGTAAAATTAAAATAGAGTTCTAAAAAGCATTTTTTTCCTTTCTTGTATTTAATTTATTGTAACTTGAAGTTGGCTAGTATTTTGGAATTGGGAGAGTTGTTCTATTGTGCCCACTGACAGCTGTGCTGTAAAGTAAGAACCAAGGGCCCCTGAGTGACAGGGGGCCTTAAAAGACCATGGCAAATGAAACATGTTGGTATAATCAAGGTTGGGGAATCAAGGGACCAGAACATCTAGTGGCACTTCTGCTTAGTGATGAAGAAATAGCATTAGCAGTCAATGATCTCCTCCTGTCTGATAGAGCATTCTTTGATGTCATTTGAACAAAGAAATCTAGAATCTAGAAAATCGACCTAACACAAATAGTCATCCAAGATCAGAGGTTAACATTGCTACAACGTTGTATGGCTACAACTTGTTTCAAGGTTCAGAATTTGACTCCTTACATTCTAGTATAAAGTTTGAAAAATGCATTTGTATTAGTATCCACACCTATTAAAAATAAATGGTACTGCACACTTCGTTGTAGCTGGGGTGTTAACCCTGGACAGGATGGCGATTGGTATTAGTGTTTTTAAGTTAGAAT